>JAOWBE010017169.1:0-10139 GCA_028566155.1 Quercus phellos | reverse complement strand
GGAATGACAACCGACCGTGAGGTGTCTACATGCATGTTAACTTCAACTTCATTTGCTGCTATCTCTTTGACAGCTAGGTTTCTATTGCTTCTTTCTTTGACACTGAAGAGGGAGAAAATCTGAGGTGACGGATTTACTTGGATGGATTTGAAGGCGTAAACAAGAGTTGTCGAATATGAACGGATATTAGGTGGACGGATTCATATAGAAGGACAGACTACTTAAATGAGCCAGTAATGGACGGAGCCTTTGTGGACGAACCTAAGGTGGACGGATTTAAAAAGCCACGTGGCACTTGACTGATCATTATGTGATCTCCAAGAAACCCTAAATGAAAATAACTTGTGCCTCACGATTAACCCTAGTCCATAGAGTCCTACTACAAATAGAACTCTGACAAAGGGAGGATTCTGGAATATACGCAGATTAATGAAGATCTTCCCTATAAGGAAAAGACTTGTTGCATAAGCATAGGAGATGAATTCTACACTATTATAAAAGCCCAAAGACCCTCAGAAAATAGGTATGTATAATTCATCCTAGCTCTGGCACTTTAGAGTTGTAAAAAGTTCTAACTTGACCTTCAGAGGGTATTTGGCTGACACTACACCAATACTCTCTGTTAGGTCTTCTCTTTTTATTGTGCAAGTATCGTTTCGAGCGTGCGAGGGTTGTGTGGCTCATTGGTGATTTTTACGGTATCATCAGTTGGCGTCGTCTGTGAGGTAGAAGATTAGCCATACCTAGACATAGAGTTGCATGGTACTTACTCGCTCAATAGTGACCACCAACAACGTTCAAGGAGATAAGCCGCGACCCACTGCCCTAGAGAGGAAAGTCCAAACCCTCACGGTCGTAGTGGAATGCCTCACCAAACAGAATCATGATCTGGAAGAGCAGCTGCGTCAAAGGAACGCAGGACATAACATTCATGGAAAGGATCAAGAGGGTACTAGCATAGACAAAAAATACCAAGAGGGGTCGGAAGGTAGCAATGCCCCTAGCAGACCAGCGTAAGTCGTCCATCTACTACAGACATGGCTCCACCCCACATTGTTGCAAAGATGCAAATGATGAGGGAACGGATGGACCTGATGATGAATGCCCTCAGAGGATGAGTATCCAGCGACCTCGACAACTTGGTCCACCGAACTGATTCACCCTTCACCACATCTGTCAGTTCCTTCCTCCTACTGTCGAAGTTTTGTATGCCGCAGGTGGAAAACTACGATGGAAACAAGGACCCTTTGGATCACTTGGAATCTTTTAAGACCCTGATGCACCTTCAGGGGATCCCGGATGATCATGTGTGGAGCCTTTCCCACCACGCTAAAGGGACCCATAAGGATCTGATTCAGCAAGTTGACGCCCAACTCTATTAGTTCCTTCAAAGAGTTAAGCGCCCAGTTCACCTCTCACTTCATTAGGGGACACAGGTATAAAATGTCCACTGCATGCCTGATGAACATTAAGCAGCAGGAGGACGAAACGCTGAGATCCTACATAACCCATTTCAACAAGGAGGCCCTCTCGATCGATGAAGCAAACAACAAGATACGCATACCAGCATTCACTAATTGGTTACAGAAGGGTAAGTTTCTATTTTCTCTGTATAAGAACGACCTAAAGACCATGTACAATGTGCTTTATATGGCCACTAAATACATGAATGCGGAGGATGCGCTACTAACCTGAGAGGACAAACCTAGAAAAAGGGAAAGACAGGATGATACTCGACAAGATAAGGGGCGAAAGATGGCTAGAACTGGAGAACGACAGGAAGACAGATGTTCCAAGCCCCCCACTGGGAAGTTCCCAAGTTTCACCCCCGATCGATTAAGTCTTGATGCAGATCAAAGACGAAGAAGCTCTGATGTTTCTTGGTAAGTTAAAAGGAGATCCCAGTAAGAGGTTAAGGGATAAGTACTGTCGCTTCCACCATGACCATGGACATGATACAACCGACTGCTACGATTTGAAACAATAGATAGAAGCTTTTATAAGACAAGGGAAGTTATAAAGGTTCATTAGTAAGGGAAGAATAGATCCACCCCAGGAGCAAGCCCCACAACGGGAGAATGAATGACCTAGGCCGCCCATAGGAGATATAAGGATGATCGTAGGGGGCATGGTTGTCCAAAAAAGCCCAAAAGACCTACTTGAGAGTGGTTTAAAATGTCCAACTTACAAGCACCGTACCAAGATGGCACGGATCAACAATCCGTCATCGGGTTCTTAGAAAAAGATGCTTGAAGACTACACCACTTGCATAACAACGCGCTTGTTGTCAGCTTAAAAACTACAACATGCACCAGGTTCTGGTCAACAACGGCAGCTCGGCAGACATCCTATATTACCTAGCCTTCCAGCAGATGAGGATTGATAGAGAATACCTGGTACTGATAAATGCCCTCTCATTGGCTTCGGAGGGACAAGAGTGTTCCTCCTTAGTGCCGTCACGTTGTTAGTAACAGTAGGAGACTAGCCCCAGTAGATCACTAAGAACGTAACATTCCTCGTGGTCAACTACTCGTCTGCTTACAATGCCATTCTCGAATGACCCACTCTCAACTCATGGAAGGCTGTAACTTCAACCTATCACTTAATGATCAAATTCCCTACAAATTACGGAGTGGAGGAGCTGTAGGGAAATCAGGTGGCTGCGCACGAATGTTTTATCGCCATGCCAGAAATGGATGATCACCAACAAACCATGTGCATAGAAGAACAACGAGCAATAGCGCAGCCAGTTGAGAAACTAGAAGAAGCAACCCTTGATGAGTTAAAACCCAAACGGACGACTAGGATGGGCACATTGTCCAATCGAACGATACGACAAGCGCTCACGACTTTCTTGAAAGAAAACTAAGATGTGTTCGTCTAGAGTCACAAAGATATGCCAGGGATTGACCCTTCAATCATAGTTCACAGGTTGAATGTGGCACCCTTATCACCACCCATTCGACAGAGAAAATGAGTGTTCGCTCAGGAAAGAGACAAAGCTATAGTTGAAGAAGTTCAAAAGCTATTCGATGCAAATTTCATTAGGGAAGTATACTACCCCGACTGTTTGGCAAACGTGGTCATGGTCAAGAAGGCCAATAGAAAATGAAGGATGTGTGTTGATTTCACGGATCTCAACAAAGCCTGCCCTAAGGACAGTTACCCACTCCCACGGATAGACAACTTGGTAGACTCGACCACGAGACACGAGCTTTTGAGCTTCATGGATGCTTTTTCAAACTACAACCAAATCAGATTGAAGGAAACCAATCAAGAAAAAGCTTCCTTCGTTACAAGCTAGGGACTCTTCTGCTACAAGGTAATGCCATTTGGACTCAAACACGTTGGGGCGACGTACCAAAGATTAATGAACAAGATGTTTGCACTCTAGATTGGGAGGAATGTGCACGTTTATGTAGATGACATATTGGTAAAAAGCATACAAGAAGACGATCATCTAAACGACCTCCTAGAGACTTTTGACACGTTCCGAACGTACAATATGAAGTTAAATCCAAGTAAATACGCATTCGAAGTCACTGCGGGGAAGTTCCTGGGATTCATGGTATCCCAAAGAGGTATAAAGGTCAATCTAGAGAAAGTACAGACTATAATAAAGCTAGCCCCACCAAAGACGGTCAATGAGATATAAAACTTGAATGGCAAAATAGCAGCATTAAATAGGTTCGTCTCACGGGCGACGGACAAATGCCTCCCCTTTTTCCGCACATTAAAGAAGTTGTTTAAGTGGACGGATGAGTGCCAACAGGCATTCAAAAACCTAAAGGTGTATCTTTCATCTCCCTCATTGCTCAGCCCATCTAGGCCAGGAGAAGAGCTCTACTTATACTTAACTGTCTCGCAAGCTGCTGTTAGTGCTGTTTTGGTAAGAGAAGAAGATGGATGTCAGAAACCCGTTTACTTCACAAGCCGAGCGTTTCGAGGAGTAGAAAAGAGATACCTCCAGATGAAGAAACTGGCCTTCGCATTGGTAATTACGGCCCGAAATCTCAAGCCGTACTTCCAAGCGCATACCATTGTTGTTTAATAGAAAAACCATTGAAAAGAGTCATGAATAGCCCTGAAACCGTAGGACGGATGGCTTTATGGGCAGTGGAGTTGAGTGAATTCGACATACAATATCATCCGCAAACAGCTATAAAGGGACAGGTTGTGGCTGACTTCATCGCCAAGTTTACTCTCATGGACGACCAGGGGGCGAAAAAGATTCCTCAGTGGAATATTTACACGGACGGATCTTCCAATAAGCAAGTAGAAGGGGCCGGTGTAATACTTTTCTCCCCAGAACAAGATAAGATCGAGTGCATGGTCTAACTCGAATTTCATACAACCAATAATGAAGCAGAATATGAAGCTTTGATTGCAGGGCTAGACCTCACAAGAGTAGCAGGGGTTGAAAACATGATCATACACTGCGACTAGTAATTAGTCAGGTCAACGACAGTTATGAATGTAAGAGTGAAAGAATGAGAAGATACCTTGATGAGGTGAAGGGTCGAATTGATAGTTTCCAAATCAATTTCGTCCAAATCCTGAGGGAGGAGAACAAATGCGCCGATCGACTTGCTAAGGCTGCCTCAATAGAACGCATGCTTGTCCCCAATCAGGTATTGTCTTTCGTCCAAACTTCACCGCTCATAGATAGTGGAACGAATGTGCAGAAGGTAGACTCTAGAAACAACTGGACCACGCAATTAATCTCCTACCTAAAGAATGGAACACTTCCGGACGGGAAGGACGCCGTAAGGAAGCTGAAGGTCCAAGCCTCACGATTTGTCCTTATAAAGGATGTCTTATACAAAAGAGGCTTCTCCTACCCTTATTTGAGAAGCTTAGTTCCCGAGAAAGTAGAATACATCATAAGAGAAGTTCACGAGGGGATTTGCGGAAATCACTCGGGGGCAAAATCACTAATGCAAAAGCTGATCAGGGCAGGATATTACTGGCCCACCATGCAGAGGGATGCGAAAGCTTACGTCAAAACCTGCGACAAGTGTCAGGGGTTCAGTAACACCATCAGACAACCATCCAAGGAACTCACCCTTATGATGGCCCCATGGTTGTTCTCTCAATGGGGATTAGATATAATGGGTCCCTTCTTAACAGCAGTCAGGCAACTGAAGTTCCTAGTAATTGGCATTGACTACTTCACAAAATTGGTGGAAGCTGAAGCCCTAACCACTCTCACGGAAAATAATATTTTGAGTTTTGTTTGGAAGAACATCATCTGCAGGCACGGGATACCAAGAGTGCTAGTCTTCGACAACAGAAAACAGTTCAACAACACATTCAAGGACTTTTGTTCAGAGCTTGGGATCAAGAACAACTACACATCACCCGCCCACTCGTAGGCCAACGAACAAGTAGAGGTAACAAACCAATCCTTGCTTAAGATCATTAAGACTCAGCTTGAGGGGCAAAGGGCATTTGGTCGGAGGAACTTTTGAGCGTTTTGTGGGCATACTGGACAATAGCAAGAACACCCACTGGGGAAACACTGTTTCGATTAGTGTACGGGAGTGAAGCAATCATCCTAGCTGAAGTTGAACTCACAAGCTACAAGGTGGACAATCACGACGAATGGAGGAATAACGAGGCCATGCGCCTGCAGCTAGACTTACTAGACGAAGTTAGGGCTACCGCAGAACAGAGATTGGCATGGTATCAGAACCTCATGGCCAAGCACTATAATTCCAGAGTTAGACACAAGGACTTCCAGGTCGGAGATCTCGTCTTAAAGAAGGTAATGGGCGCTAGCAGAGATCCTACCCAAGGAAAGCTCGGCCCAAACTGGGAAGGACCCTACAGAATTACGTCATGGTAAAGGAAAGGCACATACCACCAAACACCTAAGAAAGTACTACCAGTAGAAAGCGACATTTTACAGATTCTCAATTTATTCAAATTTTGCTAAGTTTAATTTAGTTATTGCAACATTCTCCAGTTTTCTAGTTTCTATCTAAATGGTTTATTTTCGCTACAATGCTTTTTAAGTATTCTTTTTAAGCTTCTCCTTTAAGAACTACTTTTGGTTTAATAATACGAGGAATATTTAGATATGACTAAAATGTCTTTTTATACAGAACTTACTAAGTCCATAAAGTGAATGGATCATCCAAGAAGGATGGAAAATTTATCAAGTCCATAAAGTGGACAGATCATCCAAGAAGGATAAAGAATTTATAAAGCCCATAAAGTGGACGGTTCATCCAAGAAGGATGATAACTTTATTAAGTCCATAAAGTGGACGGTTCATCCAAGAAAAATGGAAAATCTATCAAGTCCATAAAGTAGATGGTTCATCCAAGAAGGATGATAACTTTAACAAGTCCATAAAGTGGACGGTTCATCCAAGAATGATGAAAAACCCTATAAATTTAATAAAGTGGATGGTTCATCCAAGAAGGATGAAAACCCTATTTAGTTCATAAAGTGGACGGTTCATCCAAGAAGGATGAAAAATCTATTAAGTCCATAAAGTGGACAGTTCATCCAAAAAAGATGAAAACCCTATTAAGTCCATAAAGTGGACGGTTCATCTAGGAAGGATGGAAGCTTTACTATATCTATAAAGTGGACGGTACATCCATGAAGGATGAAAATTTTATAAAGTCCATAAAGTGGACGGTACGTCCAAGAAAGATGAAAATCTTATCAAGTTCATAAAGTGGACGGTTCATCTGAGAATGATGGAGAATTTATTTAGTCCATAAAGTAGACGGATCATCCAAGAAGGATGGAAAATCTATTAAGTCCATAAAGTGGACGGTTCATCCAAGAAGGACGGAAACTTTTTCAAGTCCATAAAGTGGACGGTCCACCCAATGAGGATAGAAGTTTCACTAAAACATATAAAATGGACGGTCCTATCTAAAGGCAAATAAAAAGTCATTACTAGTCCACAATATGAATGGCCTCGAGAGCCTAAAGTGGACGGATTCATAAAAATATCCACAGACTACAGAGGCTTAAATTACACCGGCAACATAGAATGGTCAAACAAGATAGGCCCATTGCATAAAAACTACAAAACAAGCCATTAAGCAAAATAAATATCATTGACGGATAAGAATGCAAAAGACCTTAAAGGGAAATGTTTGAGCAGTCTCTCCATCACCAAGAACATCTTCGGCAAACAGCTCATTTGTACTCTTAGAGGCAACGAATTGAACGGAAGTCTGGGCTGGAGCATCAATGTTGATGTTGGATAAGTTCAGGTCCGGATAAGAGGCTTTGACTTGACAGAGGCAGTCATCGAAGCCTTCGGCGAATGAGCCTCTCAGCTCTACCAGAAGGGCATCAGAATCACGATACTCACATATCGCTTCCTTGTTTGCCTGACAGAGCCTGTCCTTCACCTCTGTAATCTCCTTTTCCTTATCTACCAAAACTTTTTGCAATAGCTCCGTCTACTTTTCCAGTTTGCCCCTAGCTTCCTCTAACAAAGTTAGTTTTTTCTCCTGGACCACCTTTCAGGACTTTAACTCACTGAGCTCGTCCTCCGTCAGAGTTTCCTTCGCCCGTAAACGGTCTAAAGCTATCTCATGGTTGAGGTAACGGCCCGTCAGCCCTTTCATCATTAACATGGCTTGAAGATGGAAAGAGTTAAAGACTAGATACTTTGATGCAAAGTAAAGTAGACGGTTGCGAATTTACCTGAGCAATGCAAAAAAGACCCGTCTCCCCCATAGCCTCCGTTACGTGGTTGCTCAAGTCTTTATAATCATCCACCGTTATGATGGACGAAGGCCATTCCAACGCATACTACGAGTCTTCCCAAAGGGGGACGGGTGGTTTTTCAGCAGAAGGGACAAAACCCATCATAAGTCTCTTTCCTCTTCCATGGATGAGTTTTGTAACCGTCTTCTTACCCTCAACTTTTAAACCTAAGATAGGTTCAGGAGCAACTTTGGGTTTCTTTGGGGGTTAACAGTCAGGTTTCTTTGGTTGTTTCCTCTTGGAGAATGGGTTGGCTGAACCTGACCCCTTCGAGGTTTGCCTTCCCTGTTGCTTTTGCATAGTAGCCTGCTACTTAATGTGGGCTTTCCTCTTAGTAGCATCCATTTCTACACAAAGAAAGACAACGCTTAGAGTATAAAATAACCAAAGATAACCCAAGTATAGGGCGACGAACTCACGTTGACGAACTTGTGCGTCGTATCGATGGGGAGCTGTGGTAGGCTTTGGTTCGTCACAATACCAATGCAATGTGTCCAAAGTAACTAATTTGGCCGATGTCCTCTTTTCAAGGTTGGTTTTGTTGAAAATTCTTTCCAAGAAGCTAAATTGTTCAAGAAAAACTGGAGGATGATCCCGAGCTGCATACGAAGACGAACAATTAGATATTAAAAGAGTTATAACATAAAATAAGTCTTAAGTAGACATACCCGACGGTGGCATTATGCCCTATGTCTTGTCAACGGGCATAAACTCATTATCACTAGGGCCACACATCCATTCGTCACCCTCTAAAAAGAAATAACGACTCTTCTAATCCCTATTAGAGTCAGGGTTCTCACAAATAAGCCTTAGCAACGAGTTCTAGGGCGTAAAATTATACATGCCTTTGGACTGGGTGACCTCAGCAAGACGATAACAGTGAAAAAACTCCTCTACCATTAGTCTCCATGCTCCATCTAACAGAGCACCATACAAAACCTCAACACTTAAAAAGACCCTCCAAGCATTTAGTGAAATCTGGTTGACGAATAATCCAAGGTATTGGAGGAGACAACGGTGGAAAGTGCTTAGAGGAAACCTGAGCCCTGCCTTCAGCATTTGCTCATAAACTCCTACGTCCTCAAGACCCTCGTAATAACACTTCTCTGACTTGTAAGGTAGACGTATGGGTATATTGACAGGTATTTGGTACTTGTCCCTAAGTTTTTTGAAGTGTGGTTCTTTGATTTTAGATATAAAATTGTTAACCGTCCATAAGGGAAGTAAGATGAACTCCCTGAGCCCATCAGGTCCTATAACGAATTGAATTAGGGGTTCGTCACCGATTAGGCCGTCACTAGAGCCACGCTCTGACCCTTCCATCTCCAAATCATCATCCCTTGAAGAGGAAGCTGACAAGCTCCTCTCTTCACTTGAAACGTCAGGGTCTTAATGACCTAACAAATACATTTCGTCGTAGCTCGCTCCATCGTGGACACACGACTAATTACTCAACACATTAGACATTTGTCACCTACACGTGACAAAGTAAACCCTAAGACACAGACAGATCTAAAATAATAGATGGCAATATAAAACTTATGAAAAGAAGGTAAATTTGAACGGAAGGAGAAGGGGACTTACCGGTGGAGGTTTAGTAAGGGGTACTTTGGTGACGGATGTAATAGCTAAACGGGGCGATCGTCAGGAAAGTATGACGGGCACGCTCTGGTCTTGGATTTCAGCAGAAAGTAAAAAAATGAGAGGAAGAGAGCTTGTATATATATAGGGAGAATGACACGGAAGACTAAGGGACGCTTTGATCTAAACAAGTGACCATCCTGTAAATGCCATGTGTCCTTCACCATTAATGATCTCAGGCCAACCTGTCAAGGCAGTGAGCGTTCTTCAAAAGGTTGGGTTGATTCGTCGTCTCACAATTCCTTAAAAGACCAGATTAAACCGTCATCCTATGGTTCTTTCCAATTAGTGATCACGGACCCATAGAGTAAGGGGGCAACTGAAGAGGGAGAAAATCTGAGGTGACAGATTTACTTGGATGGATTTGACGATGTAAACAAGAGCTGTCAAATATGAACGGATATTAGGTGGACGAATTCATATAGAAGGATGGACTGCTTAGATGAGCCAGTAATAGACAGAGCCTTTGTGGATGAACCCAGGGTGGACGGACCCAGGGTAGACGGACCTAAAAAGCCACGTGGCACTCAACTAATCATTATGTGCTCTCCAAGAAACACTAAATGAAAATAACTTATGCCTCACGATTAACCCTAGTCCATAGAGTCCCACTACGAATAGAACTCTAACACAAAAAGGATTCTGGAATATACACACATTAATAAAGATCTTCCCTATAAGGAAAAGACTTGTTGTGCAAGCATAGGAGATGGATTCTACACTACTATAAAAGCCCAAAGACCCTCAGAAAACAA
>JAOWBE010017162.1:0-10140 GCA_028566155.1 Quercus phellos | reverse complement strand
CAATCTTGATGAAAGGCAACCAAAGGGCTTCTCAACCTTGGAACTTGAAGAAAGGCAATCAAAGGGCTTCTCAACCTTGAAACCAAAGCTGGAATGTTGATCAAAGGACTTCTCTACTTCAATCTTGATGACAGGCAACCAAAAGGCTTCTCAACTTTGGAACTTGAAGAAAGGCGATCAAAGGGCTTCTCAACCTTAAAACCGCAGCTGGAATGTTGATCAAAAGACTTCTCTACCTCAATCTTGATGAAAGGCAACCGAAGGGCTTCTCCACCTTGAAACTTGAAGAAAGGCAATCAAATGGCTTCTCAGCCTTGAAACCAGAGCTGGAATGTTGATCAAAGGACTTCTCTACTTTAATCTTGATGAAAGGCAACTAAAGGGATTCTCTACCTTGGAACTTGAAGAAAGGCGATCAAAGGGCTTCTTAACCTTAAAACTGGAGTTGGAATGTTGATCAAAGGACTTTTCTACTTTAATCTTGATGAAAGGCAACCAAAGGACTTTTCCACCATGGAACTTGAAGAAGGGCGATCCAAGGGCTCCTCAACCTTGAAACTAGAGCTGGAATGTTAATCAAAGGACTCCTCTACTTCATTCTTGATGAAAGGCAACCAAAGGGCTTCTCCACCTTGGAACTTGAGCTGTTGCCTGCAAAAGTCAAGATTTGGGATTAGACTTTAATGATGAGTGCTTTGTGGTCCCATTGCTTTTGGGATGTGTGATTTTCATTTGTTCCTTTTTTATTTGAACTTTATCAAGAAAAGTTTAATTGACAAAAGATTTTATTTTTGAGAAACATTTGCTTTTTGAAACTTGGAAGTTTTGAAATTGACATTTAAAATTTTGAGATTTGGGATTTTGAAAATTAAAGCTTGAAATTTTGATCATGAAATCTAAGGTTTGAATTTTTTTCTGAAATTTTGAAAACTGAAGGTTTGGATTTAAAAATTGGGCATTGAGAACGTGGAATTGAAAATTTGGAAATGAAAATTTGGAATTGAAAATTTAGAGTTTGAAAGAAACTTGAAAATTTTGAATTTGAATTCTTATCTTTAATCCATTCCAAAATTTCATCCTTTCTTTTCTTTTCCTTTTTTTGAAAATTTGATTTTTTGATGCTAATGATTTTATTTTTTATTTTTGGGTTGACTGAGTTGACTTAGCTCTTGGCTGAGTTTAAGTGTGGGGGCCAAAATTTTGTTCCCCCACTTCTTTGTTTCTCCCTTTTTTCCTTTTTGCTTCATCTTCATCAACTTCTGTTCCTCCATTAACACTATTCTTCTTCTTCTTCCCCTTGATTTTTCTTCTTCATCTCAAAAAACACTTTTCTAAGCTTCTTAACCTTTCCTCATCCATCTCCATCAATATTTCCTTAGATCCTTGTGTTTTTTAGCATTTTCACCACGCACCCATTTTTGGTGAAAACCATATTCAAACCCATTTTTCTTTGCATCAAAAATGTCTTCTTCTTCCAATGGATCCTTTTTTCATACTTTTCATGGTAAGAAATATGATCCCACATTTGATTGGAATGATGAGGATGGGCTTCTTCAAGACCCTAGGACCCTTGCTCCATATTCTCATGCAGACAACAAGGTGAGTTTTTCTTTGGTTTCTTTACTTGGAAAAATGTTGTTTCATGTTTCATTGAAAGTTTCATGGTGAGATATTGTCATTTGATTGTTGCAATTTGGGGCATTGTGTGATTAGTTGTTTTTGGAGCATTCTTGGAGATTTTTTTTTTTTTTTTTTTTTTATGGTGCAATTTGGACAATGTTGGTAGCTCATGGAATTTTGACAATGTGGGTAAATTGTGATGTTATTGGATGAATTTTGGTTTAGATTTTGGGAATATTGGCATTGTGAAAATTTTATGTTGTAGCCTTAGATGAATATGTTCATGATGCATGTGGGAAAAGTTTGTTGGCATGTGTAAACTTTGTTTTATGGACATGGAAAAATTTTGTGGGTATGTGCATGGATATATTTGTGGGTATGGGCAAACTTTGTGGGTATGAAATTTTGACTTATGGAAAAATTTTGTTGGATATGTGATGTCGATTCTTGGAAAATTTGTGTGGTTATGATTTTGGCTATGTAAGAATTTATTTGTTCATGGGCATGAACTTGTGGGAATTTTTATGGCTATCTTGGCCATGGAGGAATTTTTTGTGCATGGTTATGAAAAAAAATTTGGTAGTTGTGTATGGATGTGTGAAAGATTTTGATTGTGGTGAAATTTTGGTGGGGCATTGATTTTTGAGAATTTTTTGGTCATGTGGGTTTTGATTGTGGAATTTTTTTTTTTTTTTTTTTACATGTGAGTTTGGTCATGGGAAATTTTTTGGACATGTGATTTTGGTCATGGAAATTTTTTTTGTCATGTGAGCTTTAGTTATGGGAACCTTTTTGGACATCTGGTTTTGGTCATGGGAAATGATCAGCTAAACTTTTGTGTTGCAGAGCCTCAAGAGTCGAGACTGCCTCCAAATGTTGAAAAAAGCATGGGCAGCATTGTCTCCTAACATCAAAAACATCGTCAATGAAGCAGGTTTTGGCACTTTCTTCGAAACTCTATTAAATCAAGAGACACATGAATACAAAGATCTTCAATTACTTCTTTCCTTGGCAGAGCATTTCTGTGACACTACCTGCACCTTCCATTTTCCAAGCATTGGGGAGGTAATGTTGACACCTTATGACTTCTCCGTTATCATCGGTCTGAGGTTGGGTGGTGAAAGAATTCTTGTCAATGATTCCCTTACTTCAACTGAACTCAAGAAACTTCAAAGATCTTCAGTTACTTCTTTCCTTGGCAAAGCGCTTCTGGGACACTACCTGCACCTTCTATTTTCTAGGCATTGGGGAGGTAATGTTGACACCTTATGACTTCTTTGTTATCACTGGTCTGAGGTTGGGTGGTGAAAGAATTCTTGTCAATGATTCCCTTACTTCAACTGAACTCAAGAAACTTCTAGGTGTAGTAACTTCTAGAATGAAGAGTAACAATATCTCTTTGTCTTGGCTATGTGAAAATATTCCCCATTGTGAGACTGTGGCAAAGGGTGCTCGTATGTTCATGCTTCTTTTTATTGGAACTTTTTTGTGTCCGGATTTAGGCAGTACTGTGAATCTGCGCTACTTGGAGAGCTTGAGAAAAATTGAACAAATCCGGAATTATGATTGAGGCGGCATGGCCTATGCTACTCTAACGCATTTCATGACCCAACACTCTAGGCAAAGCCTTTCAAGCTTGGGTGGGGCTCCATTTGTATGGTAGGTGAGGTTTGGGATTTATTTTGGCTATGTATAGGTTTTGGAAAATTATTTTGGCTATGTGGTAATGGTGTTGTGAATTTTTCAAGTCTGGATGTACAAGTACTTTGGAGTTGGTCCTAAAATCTGGGAAGAAGTTGCTGGCATTTTTCCTAGATTTCTCCGTTGGTTGCCCAAACATCATTTGTCTACACCTTCCAATCATTCTTTGGAAATTTGGCGCTTGGTGATTGATAATTTGATTGCTAATGATGTGAGTTCTTCCTCCGCTTTCTTTTGGAATCTTTGGCACTTGGCTATGGTTCAATCTCTTCTCATTTTGAGTTCCTTTGTGACTTTTCAGATGGATTTAAATCCTTGGGTTGGATGTGAGGGGTATGCAGAGTGTGCGTTGGCTCTAGAACTGAATGGCTGCCAAGTTTTGTTTAAGTGTAGGCATGGAAGGTATTGGTATCTTGGTGATTAGGTGTTGCCCCAAGTTGAACATAAGTATCCTCCTACCACAATTCCAACTCCTCCTTATCACACTGTCCGGTTGGCTGGCTTTTTGACTGATGAAGAGATTGCTTGGGCCCATAAGGGCTATACTGTTGCAGGAGTAGAAGGGAATTATTCTGAATTCATCTGACTTCATTTGCAAGGTTGCTTGGTTGGCAAAACAGTACTTTTCTTCCCTTCTAAAGTCAAATTTTTTATCTTACAAATTCCCTTTCATATTTCTACTTGGTAACAATACTTGCATATTGTATTTTCAGCCTCCATCTTCTGAAGGAGAGGAAGGGGGAAAGGAAGATGAAGAAATTCCCCTTCCTCACCATGCTGGTAGCTCTTCTAGTTCTTTCAAGGAGACTTATCCCCATTTTTCGGGTTGGCAGTATGATGTGATAAATCCTGATGGAACGTATAGTTCCATGCCTTTGACTATCTCGAAGTCAGATGGGCCGTTTATTCGGATTGACTCAATATCTATAGATCTTGTTAGTGTAAGGATAAGAGTGATTTTGGAAAGTGTGAGCATTTTTCTATACGGTTAGCCTTCTTCCTAATCATGTAATAATCTTTCAGATTTGTTTTTAATTTTCCAGCTATGTGGCAATGATTCAATACCAGTTCTATTGTAATTGTGTGTGTGTGTGTGTGAGTATTTGTTGGTTTTTTTGTTGGGGGGGGGGGGGTGTGGATTTTTTCTTACGAGAATCATGATGTTTTTCACCTATAATGCGTACATAATTTCTAGGGAGTTCTTTTCCAAGTATATATTGTCTTATTTTTGAATAATCATCAATAGTTACCTAATTTTTTCTTTTGGGCTAGGTCTATCTTTTTTTGTTCTCTAGGCATTGTAAAGTTCTATAAATTTCTTGAAGGAGTCCTCCTGTGAACTTTTGTGTGTTTAAGTTCCTCTTTTTTTTTGCAAGAAAACTTTTTACATATCACAAAATTATAAATCCTATTAATGATCATATATGTCTTCTGTTTTGCTCTAATTAATATTGTTATCCTCATACTTAAAACTAAATTATTTTTTTGAGAAAAGTTTGTAGTTTGACTATAGTTGGCAAGTAATATTGAGTTGTCTCTTGCATGGGGTTACCAATGTTCAGCTCAGTAACTGCAATTGTAAGTTTTTTTTTATGGAATCTTCTTTCGTGTTGTCAATATAGCTATTATAAGTTCTGTTTGTACAATCTTCTTTGATAGTCTCAATATATTAAGGGATCAAGTCCTTGCATATTTCTTCAACTTATTTTTCTTTGAGCACCTTAAATTTTCACCCAGCTTGACTCTTCTTTTTTGTTTGTTTGTGTACTTTTATTATTTATTAGTAAGTTATGCCTAACTGATTTATTTTGTTTTTTTTATTAGAGCCATATTAATTATAGTTATGATGATAGACAACCTTTCTTTGGTTTGTTGATAGCATGAAATAAACCCAGCCTAAAAGATCTAATTGTTGGGAAATTTACTAACATATCCTGCAAGTTTTTTCTAATTGTTTGTTTGAGCTGCCACTTTGATGTTCATTTTAATTTCTTTGTAGGTAGATGTGGCTTTGGCAGTTTGGTGCTCCTTCGAAACATAATTTCACATGTGAGTGCCGGAACGTGTATCCATTTAGACTGTGTTCTCACACTTCATTTGCATTATCCTTTTTTCTAAGCAATTATGTGATGCCCCTATAATTGAGTTCATTTACAAAAATGTACATGCTTTTATTCTGAAAGTGTTTTTATGTCACCTATTCTTCTTCCAGAATTTAATAAACGCATATGTCATCATACCTCAAGATATGTGGGATCTTAGGTCATATAAAAGAATGCCATCAGTGTAAGTGCATTTTACCTTGATTACATGTCAGTGGAAACAAATTCCTTTTAATTCTCCATGCTTCCATTTGTGCTTTTAGGTTTCTAATGTCCATTGCATCGTAACCTTGATTTTTTTGGTTTCCTAGTGGTTTTTGTTTCTCTCTATCTGCAACCACTTATATAGTCTTTTGCTTATTCTTCTTCCTTCTCATTGTTGCCCACTTGTCATGCAAGAAAGGATTTTTTTTTTTTTATAAAAATTGAACAATTCGTGATTTTTTTTGTTGGGGTGGGGAGAGTTCTTTTCTTGTGCTAAAATGTTATTTCTAATAGATGCTTCATAACACTTCTATTGTGTGTGTACTTAAACTGTGTTTCCAACTACACTATAAGAATTAGCTTATTATATAAAGGTATTTTGTTGGTTCCTTTTTTAAATTCCTCAGATACCATTCTGTCGCTAAAAAAAAACATTGATAATATTGTATCAATTTTGTAATACATTGACATTCAAGTTGTATTTGTATAATGTTATCATGGCCTAATGGGATTCTTCAAATTGATTACTAGTAACTAATTATGATGTCATATTTATGGGATTCAAATTTTCTTTTTGCTTGAGCCCCTGAAATCAATATTTCATATATTATATATAATAGCAAAAGCCTTAAAATACAATTAAGGAGGTGCTGCCATGTAGGGAAAATGTAATTCTACCACGTTCACAATTAAAAAGAAGTAAATTATATTGCTGCATAACGTTAACAAACCGTTTGATAGTCTCTCACTCTCTCACCATAAAAAGAAAAATAACTGGTTAAAATACAATTAAAAGGCCTACAATACTCAAAAAATAATAATAATAATAAATAATAAATAAAAACACTTGCGATACAGAGATAGAAATAGACCACTGTCCGTTCCCTCACCAGACTTAGACAATCGGAATTGCAATCACATAGAGAAGAAAAATCTGCCACAATCAGATCGTTGGAACCGGCACCAGTACATTTTTCTCTTCTTCCTTTTTTATCTTTTTTATCTTTCTTTTTTTTTACATTTGGGTATGCAATGTTACTTTCTTTTTTTCTTTTTTTTTTCTTTTTTTGTTTGGTATAGTTTTAGAATTGATTTTGGCTTTGATTCATTTTTGTTTTGGGTTTTTGGGTTCTCCATGAAATTGTTTTTTCTCAATTTTACAATATTCTCTCAATTGCACTGTTTTACAGTTTCTCCTTCAAATTTCGGGTTTAGTTTTTTACTTCCATTTTTAATCTTAACAAAATCATTGGGATAAGTATAGAATTTAATGTTATGCTGATATTTCTTAAACCTTCCCTGCTGATCTGCTTTGCGCTTTGTTCTGTTTCTTCTCTGCAACAGAGTGCAAACCTACCCACTTAGATTTTGGCCACCAAGACAGTTTAGAGTCACAACAGAAAAATTTCTCAAGGGTTAGGGTTTTGGGGTTTTGAGAGAGAGGCAGAGAGGGAGAACAACTTACGGGTAGGGTTTGGGGATGCAATTGTGGAACAGTTTGATGATCCGTAGTAGAACCCTCGTTTGATGCTACCTGCACGTTGTGGATGCTTTTCTTCTCAATGGCATGGTACCGAGTGAGTGAAGTTGGAAACTGATCGAAGATGACAGTTGATTAGGACTGATGACAATTGATAGAGAAGGGAAAAAAATAAAAATAAAAAACCTTACAACGCAGTTTCCAGATTTAGGTATGAAAGGTTACTTTTAATTGTGTTTTTTTGTTGGATAGGTTTAGATTTGATTCGTTTTTGTTTTGGGTTTTGGGATTCTCTATCAAAATGTTTCTCTTCTCAATTTTAGATATTTGATTTTGTTTTGTTTTTTGTTTGTTTTTTTAGATTACAAAAATCACTAAAATATTGATTTAATCTTAATGAAATCATTGAGATGAAATAAGCATAGGATTGAATGTTGTTCTAATAATGGCATGACCCATTCTTCACAACCATGTTTCTCTCTGTGCCTCAATTCACTCCTTCACGGTCTCAGTAAGTTATGCTCACTTTTTTTTTTTTTTTGGTAACTTTTGATTTGGGAAATTATGATTCATTCATTCATTCTGTTCTTTCTTTGCTGAATTTATTTGTGATTAAGGAACTATCACTTTGTATGTGAATGTTCTGCTTTATGAAATGAGCAGTGCATTTATGATTTCTTCTTTTCATTTTGCTTTGTTGCAGTGTGAAACTTGGAAAATATTTGTTTGTTTATATGTGAATTTGATTTGGTATTTGATGTTTACTATTAATTAAAGCCAAATTCTTCTTCTTCTTCTTTTTTAAATTTTGTTTAAGAATTTCATGGTGTTGAATGGGAAGCCAAGTCAAAAGAAGAAGAAGAAATTGTTAAGTCTTCCCCTTTATCGTATCTCTTATTTGGTGTTTTTACTTTTCTATTGATTTCAATATTTGTTTTATATTGAAATATTAAGTGCCTTTTCTTTTCTCTCTTTTACTATGGATTGTCTACATTGCCATCAATTTTGTTACTGACGATAATTCCAATTATTGTATCTTTATGGTTTCATATGTTTGAAGAAATGCCGATGAGAAGGGATAACAAGAAAAATGATAATCATGTCAATTGATAAACCTTATTGATAAATGGGATTTTAGAACAAATAAAAATTGTTCATGTGTGTTTCATTAGATTTATTGCAAAAATGAAAGAAGTGACATGTAATCTGTCTCCATTGTTGTTGGGCATGGAAAACACAATTTGACTATGCTTCCAACGACCTCTGCATTCACAGGTACCTTCAACCTCTCTCTCTTAAGTATTTTCCATTATCTATTTTTGTTTTTTTCAAATCAATTTTTTCCTTGGTTTCTCAATTGCCATCAAACTATTCGAAGAAAGGCTTGAACTGAATTTTTGGTCAATTGCTTCTTAATTCTGATTTTAGTTTAAGGTGAGTGGAAGCATGAAGGCAAGCAAATTGTAGAAGCTGTCCAGGAAGCCAGACGTAAGATAAAGCTTAAGAGATAAAGTAGCACAACAAGCATTAGGCCATTGTGACTGAACAAATATGAGGTAATGTTTTGCCTTACCAAAACAATGGTTAAGATTTCTGTATAGGTATTATATGCTAGATTCGATTTACAGATTTGGATAACTATAATATAGATGTTTAAATTTAAACTACAAGATCAACATAAACAAAAATCCTAGAATATAGTTTCAGCTTCTTTATATCTTATCTCTTCTATTTGAAAGTGATTGTGATCATGTAGTATTTAAATTTGAGTAGGCTGACTCCATTTGTGGTTGCACCTTATCATTATCTGGCCCACCAAGTGGATATGATGGTGGGCATGGTACTGGTGGTCGAGGGGGGTTATGGTGGTGCTTTGCTAAGGCCCCAGATGTGACAACTGAAGAACTAAGGGAGCTTTTTGGAGGCATTAGACAAGTAATATACTACATCTTTTCTTTTGAACTCCTTGCATTTAAGTTTATATTGCTTAATTTTGAAGTATGATATTGTTGTCCATCTGTATGCCCTTTGCAGAATATGTGTACAGCATTTTGTTTATATTCAGGTGTTGTTTTATAGTTTACTTTATTGTTTTATATAAGAGGAGGATGATTTGACCTTGAAATTATCAAACCATGGGGTTCACTTTCCTCTAACCCTATCTTAATAATGTATTTGATGAAAATACTATCAAATCTAATAAACTTAAAAAAATTACCATCTTGGTTGTTTGTTAAAAAAAAAAAATTGCCATCTTGGTTGTGTTTGAATGAAGATGAATGTGCTGGATTCCCATCTGTCTCAATTGTGATGGAATGACAGTGGAAACGGGATTTTAGTGTGATTAATCTGAAGTTTCCAATTCCCCCACCCCCAACTATTTGATGTATCAAAAAGAAATCTAATTATCCACATGTTACTTAGGTTGGAAGAGTTAAGCAAAAGTGAGGATATAAGGATCAATGGCCATGGAATATAAAAATATATACAGTTGAGATGGGAAACAACAAAGGCAATGCAATTTTGTCCCATGAAGATCCATATGATGCGCATTCAGCTGGCAATTTTTACAATAGGGCTTAACTTTAAACTTTTTTGGGATATCATCATTTTATTAGTAGTGTTCTTACCAAGAGCCTTTCTTCACAGATTATGATATGAGGGGTTTTAAAATCAATGTTGTGATGGCTGAGATGTCTGCACCGAAGGCTCCCCCTACCTATGACCAATGGTACCTCCCTAACCAATGTACTCACTTTATTTTTACATGCAATGTTGGAATTAGATGTTTAGTACTGTGTAGTGCCTTGTTATTGAGATATCTGCGACTGCATGAGAATTGTGTTTTCTCATGTAATCTTGATGTTATGAGTCTAATGTTGTGTTTTAGGTCCTCTTTATGATCATTAATGACTAATTAATATGGGTCCAGCTGTCAATGGTGGTTAAAATTGTTTGCCAATTGTAACATTCATTTTTACTAAGGTTGCATGCTTTTTCTAAGGACAGGGTTACCACTGTCTCTTATACACA
>JAOWBE010017154.1:0-10140 GCA_028566155.1 Quercus phellos | reverse complement strand
CAATAATTACCAATAAAAAATAATTATATCAAATTTTTCTTTGCATTGCACAAGTTTGCGACTAGTATTCTACAATATGGTTTGTCCTTTCACATATTTAGATGGGAATTAGGATTACAATTTCGTGGAAAATGGGACTAATATAGGTGGGAAAGAGGGCTGGTATAGTAGAGATTTCATAACAGAATACTCTAGCATGTTAAAGGTATGTGCATGAGACGAGCTGCGTATGGACTCACTAATCAACAGCTTTTCAAACTTGATTTTTGTATCATCTTTGCCTCGTACCAATGCAGTTCGTAGGTACTGAAAAGGATAAAAAGGAGCCCGACGGGCCTTGTGAAATGGGCCTGATGGATCCATATCCATGGGCCGATAAAGGGTAAGCCCAACTCATGTAAAGGTCCGTTATGGATAGACACTATGAGAGACTTAGATGGAATCCCAATGTAAATAGAATCCTAGCACAAAGAGGATTCTGGAAGATACGCGCATTAATGAAGATCTTCTTTATAAGGGAATGACTTATCCATCACGTTTTGTGATTAGTTAAGAGATTCTTATAAGGAAAAGACTTTCACTCCAAGGAAGAAAGATCAACCCTCTACTACTATAAAAGCTCCAATCCCACCATAAATCAAGGTACGCATAATTTACCCTTCTCTAGCACTCTAGAGTTGCGAGAATAGTTCTAACTTGACCTTCAGAGCGTATTCAGCCGGCCCCACACCAGTGCTCTCTGCTAGGTCTCTTTTCTTCTTATTTGTGCAAGTACTTTTTCGAGCAATAGGATCGTGTAGCTCATTGGTGATTTTTTACGGCATCATCAGTTGGCGCCGTTTGTGGGAAACTGTTTAGCCAGACTAATCGCTTCCCAGACACAAGAGTTGCATGGTACTCACTCGCTCGATGGCTACCACCAACAACTTTCAAGTAGACGAGCCGCCGCGATCAACCGCCTTGGAGAGGCAGGTCCAAACCCTCATGGCTGCAGTGGAATGTCTCATAAAACAGAACCATGATCTAGAGGAACAGCTACGTCAAAGGGACGCAGGACACATTATTCAGGAGGAAAACCAAAAAGACAGTTCCGAATGAAGGGAACAAGAAAGGCCAGAGGGCAGCAACGCATCGAGCAAACTAGAGCAGTAGAACTTGAGCCTTCCATCTCTCATGGATATGGCCCCACCACCTATCGTCGTAGAGATGCAGGCAATGAAGGAACAAATGGAGGTTATGATGAACGCCCTCAAGGGGCGAGTGTCTAATGACCTTGATGACTTGGTGAACAGAACCGACTCACTGTTTACTACCTCCATCAATTCCTTTCCCCTGCCACAGAAGTTTCGTATGCCATAAATTGAAAGCTTTAACGGGGTCAAGGACCCCCTCGATTACCTAGAAACCTTCAAAATCCTGATGCACCTCCAAGGAGTACCGGACGAGATCATGTGTAGGGCTTTTCCTACGATGCTGAAAGGTCTTGCAAGAATTTAGTTCAGTAGATTGATGCCAAACTCCATCAACACTTTCAAGGAGTTGAGCGCCTAGTTCACCTCTCACTTCATTGGAGGACATAGGTATAAGAGATCTACGACGTGCTTAATGAGCATCAAGTAGCGAGAAGACGAGACGCTGAGGTCCTACATAACACGATTCAATAAGGAGGTCCTTTCAATTGAAGAAACAGATGATAAAATACTCGTAACGGCATTCACAAACGAGTTACGAAAGGGTAAGTTCTTGTTTTCTTTATACAAGAACGACCCAAAAACCATGTCGGATGTGCTTTATAGAACCACAAAATACATGAACGCGGAAGATGCATTATTGGCTCGTGAAGAGAAACCCTGAAAGAGGGAAAGACAGGAGGACACACGACAAGATAGGGGGCGAAAGATAGCCAGGATTGGAGACCGACGAGATGAAAGACGTTCTAAGCCCCCGGGAGGAAGGTTTACAAGCTTCATTCCATTGAATGCCCCAATAGACCAAATCCTGATGCATATTAAAGATGAGGGGGCTCTAACGTTTCCAGGAAAGTTGAAGAGCGATCTAAGCAAGCGATCTAGAGACAAGTATTGCCGCTTCCACTGTGACCATGGCCATGACATGGTTGATTGCTACGACTTAAAGCAACAAATTGAGGCCCTTATTAGACAAGGAAAGTTACAGAAGTTCATCAATAAGGAGAGAATGGATACACATCCTCGAGAGCAGGCCCCCCGATGGGACAATAAGCATCCGAGACCCCCCATTGGAGACATAAGGATGATTGTAGGGGGAACCGCGACTACTGGCTCTTCCAAAAAGGCTCGAAAGACCTACTTTAGGATGGTCCAAAATATCCAACTAACAGGCTTCGTACCTAAGATAGCATGGTAGGAAAGCCCCCTCATTGGATTCTTGGAAGAAGATGCGAGACGACTTCATCACCCATACGACGATGCACTTGTTGTCAGCATACTTGTGGGAGACTACAATGTGCACCGGGTGTTGGTCGACAACGGCAGCTTAGCTGACATCCTATACTACCCAGCGTTCCAGCAGATGGGGATTGATAGAACGCGATTGATACCAACGAATGCTTTGCTAGTTGGCTTTGGAGGAAGAAGGGTATTCCCGTTAGGAGCAGTCACACTCTCGTTGACAACGGGCGATTATCCTCAGCAAATCACTAAGGACGTAACATTCCTTGTGGTCGATTGCTCGTTTGCTTATAATGGTATCCTTGGACGACCTACCCTTAACTCATGGAAAGTAGCAACATTGACATACCACCTAATGATCAAGTTCCCTACAGATTATGGGATTGGTGAGTTGCGAGGAGACCAGGTGGCCGCTCGCGAATGCTACATTGCCATGCTAGAAATGGAGGATCACCAGCAGACCATATGTATAGAAGAGCAACGGACCACAACGGAGCCGTTTGAGGAATTGGAAGAGGTAACTCTCGATGAATCAAGGCCAAGACGGATGACTAGGATGGGGACGTTGGCCAGCCAGCCAATACATCAATCCCTCATAGTTTTCCTTAAGATGAACCAAGATGTGTTTGCATGGAGCCACAAAGACATGCCCGGGATTGATCCCTCGGTCATAGTTCATAGGCTAAATGTGAACCCGACATCCTCACCCATCCGATAGAAAAAGTAAGTGTTCGCACAAGAGCGAGATAAAGCGATAGTTGAAGAAGTCAGGAAGTTGCTGGAAGCAAATTTCATTCAAGAAGTATACTACCCCGATTGGTTGGTGAACGTAGTCATGGTCAAGAAGGCTAATGGGAAGTAGCGAATGTGCGTTGATTTCACGAACCTTAACAGGGCGTGCCCGAAAGATAGCCACCCCCTCCCTCCGATAGATACTTTGGTATACTCGACGACTAGAGACGAGCTCGTAAGCTTCATAGATGCCTTTTCGGGTTATAATCAAATTAAGATGAATGAGGACGATCAAGAAAGAACTTCTTTTGTCACTAGCCAAGGACTTTTTTGCTACAAGGTGATGCTGTTCGGACTTAAGAACGCAGGGGCGACGTACCAGAGATTAATGAACAAAATGTTCACATACCAGATTGGGAGGAACGTACAAGTTTACGTTGATGACATGTTGGTAAAGAGTCTGCACAAAAATGACCACCTCAACGACCTCCAAGAGACGTTCAACACCCTTCGGTCATATAACATGAAACTGAATCCAAGCAAGTGCGAGTTCAGGGTAATGGCCGGGAAATTCTTGAGCTTCATGGTATCCCAAAGAGGAATAGAGGTCAACCCAGAGAAGGTACGAGCCATAATAGAGTTAGAGCCACCAAGGACGGTGAAAGAAGTGCAAAGCTTGAATGGCGAAATTGCAGCCCTAAACAGGTTCGTCTCCAAAGCGACGGACAAATGTCTGCCATTCTTCCACACTCTGAGAAAATCGTTCGAGTGGACGGATGAGTGCCAGAAGGCATTTGAGGACTTGAAGAAATACCTTTCGTTTCCACCACTGCTTAGCCCGTCCAAACCAGGAGAAGAACTCTACCTCTACATAGTAGTTTCGTAAGCAACGATCAACGCAGCCTTAGTAAAAGAGGAGGAAGGAGCGCAACGACCCGTCTATTTTATAAGTAGGGTGTTCCGAGAGGAAGAAGAGAGGTACCCTTAGATGGAGAAGTTAGCCTTCGCGCTGGTAATGGCAACGCGAAAGCTCAAGCCGTACTTCCAGGCCCATACCATCATAGTCTTGACGGATCAGCCCCTGAAAAGGGCCATGAGCAGCCCTGAGGCTGTTGGACAAATGGCTCTGTAGGCAATAAAGCTGAGCAAATTTGATATACAGTACCGCCCGCGAACCACGATAAAGGGACAAGTTGTGGCAGACTTCATCGCTGAATATACTCAATTAGAAGGTAAAGGGGCAGAAGTTCTCGGACAATGGTGCATCCACACGGATGGGTCTTCAAACCGGCGCACAGAAGGTGCTAATGTGGTGATTCAAACCTCGAAAGGAGATAAAATCAAATGTTTGATGCAACTGGACTTCTCCACGACCAACAACGAGGCTGAGTATAAAGCCTTAGTAGCAGAGTTAGACCTCGCAAAGGCAGCTGATGCTGAAAACATGGTTGTGCATTGCGATTCCCAGGTAATAACAAGTTAGATTAACGGCGACTACGAGTGCAAAAATGAGAGGATGAAGAAGTACCTGGAAGAAGTGAAGAATTGGATCAGCATCCTCGAAGTCAGATTCGTTCAAATCCCAAGGGAGGAGAACAAATGTGCCAACCGTCTTGCAAAAGCAGCCTCTGCAGAATTTATGATTGTCTCTGAATAGGTATTGTCGTTTGTCCAAGCCTCCTCACTTATCGATGATGGAGCAAATGTGCAGGAAGTAAATTCTGAGAAGAATTGGACCACGCCATTAATAGCATACCTAAGGTCAGGCATTCTGCCAAACGGGAAAGATGCTGCTAGGAAGCTGAAAGTCCAAGCCTCATGATTTCTGCTGATCAGATATGTCTTATACAAAAGAGGATTCTCTCGATTGTACCTGAGGTGTTTGAGCCACGACGAAGCAGACTACATGATGAGAGAGGTCCACGAGGGTATCTGTGGAAACCACTCAGGGGCACGGTCAATAGCGCGTAAGTTAATCCGAGTAGGATACTATTGGCCTACTATGCTGAAGGACGCCCAAGCTTACGTCAAGACCTACGACAAATGTCAAAGGTTCAGTAATTTGATCAGGCAATTATCCGAGGAGCTGACGCCTATGACAGCCCCTTGGCCATTCGCCCAATGAGGACTAGACATGATGGGCTCTTTCCCGACGTTAGTGAGGCAGCTAAAGTTTCTAGTAGTTGGTATCGATTACTTCACTAAGTGGATGGAAGCCGAAGCCCTAGCAACTATCATGGAGAAGAACATTCGAAACTTTGTATGGAGAAATATCATCTGCAGATACGGAATACCAAGACTAATTGTCTTCGACAACAGAAATCAATTTGACAACAGCGCATTCAGGGACTTCTGTTCAGAGCTTGGTATTGAAAATCACTACTTATCACCCGCACACCCACAGGCCAACAGGCAAGTCGAAGTTACGAACCGGTCCTTACTCAAGATCATCAAGACCTAGCTCGAGGGGGCAAAGGGTA
Organism: Quercus phellos; assembly: GCA_028566155.1. NCBI lineage: Eukaryota > Viridiplantae > Streptophyta > Magnoliopsida > Fagales > Fagaceae > Quercus > Quercus phellos. Next base: position 4,499 of record JAOWBE010017154.1, on the reverse strand, counting down.
TCTGGCCTGACGAACTACCAAGCGTCCTATGGGCATATCGTACTACAGCAAGAACACCAACTGGAGAAACGCCGTTTCGACTAGCATGCAGAACTGATGCAGTCATCCTAGCGGAGATAGGACTTACAAGCTATTGGGTGGAGAACTACAAGGAAGATAAGAACGGAGAGAACGAAGAAGCCTTGTGCCTTCAGCTAGACTTGGTGGACGAGGTTCGGGCAACAGCAGAGAAAAAGTTAGCGCAATACTAGAATCTTATGGCGAAACACTACAACTCCAGTGTCAGGCATAGGGACTTTTAGGTTGGAAACTTGGTGATACGGAAGGTAATGTGCGCTACTAAAGATCCTTCACAAGGGAAGCTTGGACCGAACTGGGAAGGACCCTACAGGATCACGTCATGGTAGAGGAAGGGCACTTACCACCTCAAGACACTGGACGGATGGAAGCTTCAGCACCCATGGAACACGGAGCACCTTCGGAAATACTACCAGTAGAGATAATGGACGACGACTTTCCCCTATTTCCCAGCTTATTTAATTTTATTGCTACTAGTTTTCTTTTTTGGACAAGTTTTGCTACAATATTCTTAGTACCTTTTTAAGCCCAAGGGGGTAAGTACTTTTCTACAAACGTATGCTTTAATTTTTTAAGGAGAAAGAACATTCAGACTCAACTATGTTTCATTACTACTATGCTTTACTAAAAATTCTAGCTATTAAGTCCATAAAGTGGACGGACCCTACGAGGGTTAATTATTAGACGAGTCCACAAAGTGGACAGATCCTACGAGGGCCAATTATTAGACAAGTCCACAAAGTGGATGGACCCTACAAGGGTTAATTATTAGACAAGTCCACAAAATAGATGGACCCTACGAGGGTTAATTATTAGACAAGTCCACAAAGTGGACAAACCCTACGAGTGTTAATTACTAAACAAGTCCATAAGAGTGGACGGACCCTACGAGAGTTAATTACTAAACAAGTCCACAGGAGTGGACGGACCCTACGAGGGTTAATTACTAGACAAGTCCACGAGATTGGACGGACCCTACGAGGGTTAATTATTAGACCAGCTTACGATGTGGACGGACCCAACTAGGGTTAAAAATTTGACAAGTCCAGAAAGTGGACAGACCTAACTAGGGTTTAAAATTGGACGAGTTTACAAAATGGACGGACTTTACGAGGATTAAATATCTGGCAGGTCCATAGAATGGACGGACCTCCATATACATACATGAAAATACCACACAGATATATCCCACAAATAAAGTTACATAACAAAATATTAATAAGGCATTGGCAATATTGTTTACACATTATCCATGACGGATAAAATTGTTCTCCAGATACAAAAAATGCACTACAAAAATATATAAAAACAAGTAAATAACTATATTTGGGCTGAAATGTTCTCCTACTGCTCTATGACGGGTTGAATGGCTGCCTTAATGACGAATGGAGTAGTAGCCTTTGGGACGGGCTGATTGGCTGAGTCTGTGACGGGCGGAACTAGGGCTGACTCCCCTTCACCTTGACCGTTAGCTTCAACAAAGAGGTCGTCCGTATCATCTAAAGCAATGGGCAGGACGGACGTTTGAGCTTGATCCTCCATTTTAATGTTTGAAACATCCAGGTCGGGATAGGCCTTCTTGACTTGACGGAGGGCGTCGTCAAACCCCTGAAGGAATGAGTCTCTAAGCTCTAATAGCAAGGCCTCAAAGTCGCGATACTCACGCATTGCCACCTCTTTAGCCTAACGGAGCCCATATTTTAGGTTTTTTATCTCCTTCTACTTACCCTTAAGGGCCTTCTTTGTCTTTCCCATGCTCTGCTCGAGCTCCTTCCTCTCCCTCTCTGAAAGTTCAAACTTTTTCTCCATTGTTATTTTTCAACTCTGCGGTTGGTTCAGCTCGTCCTTCGTCTACTTTGCCTTGGACCGTACACGCTCTAGGGCTACCTTGTTCTTCAGATATCGTCCCATTAGCCCCTTCATCATCACCATTTCCTAAAAATGCAAGAGAGAAAAGAGAGTTAGATATTCATCAAAATTAGGCTGACGGACGGAAAGGTGACGGGTCGAATTACTTGAGCGACTGCAAAGAGGCCAGACTTCCCCATGGCCTCCGTGGAGTGGTTTCCCAGATCCTCATAATCCTCCACAGAGATGATGGATGAGATCTGCTCCAAGGCATGCTTGGAGTCTTCACAGAGGAGAACGGGCAGTTTCTCTGAGATGTTGGACGGAGCCTTCATAAAATCCTTGCCTGCCCCGTGCTTCACAGGGGTAGCCGTCTTGCCCTCAGCCATCAGCCCTACAACGGGCTCTAAAGAAACTTTAGGCTTCTTGGCCCGACGGTCTCCTTTGGGTGCAGACTTCCTTTTAATAGACGGGTTGATAGCTACTGTTGCCGAAGAAGCCACGTCACCAGACTCTTTCTTCTTGGTGGCCTGTGCCTTGATCAATGCTTTCCTTTTGGCGTCGTCTATTTCTGTAAAATTGAACGGATAAAATTAACTGCCCAGATAAACTATGATCGTTCAAGTAAAGTAAAAATGACAGACTTACGTTTGCGAATTTTTGCTTCGTACTTAAGAGCTGCAGGTGTTGGCTCTGGTCCGTCACAGTACTAGTGTATGGTCTTGAGATTGACCAGTTTTTCCCAAATCCTTTCTTCAGGCTTGGTCTTTGAGAAAATCTTCTCAAGAAAGCTAAACTCTTCGACGTCAACCTGTGGGCGCTGTCTGACTGAAAAGAAGGACGGTCAAAATTGATTAAAAAAGTTGAATCCTATTGAACGAAAAAAAAAATAATAAATAAAAAAAATAAATAAAAAACAAACAAAAAAGGACGGGTGCATACGTGATGTATGTAAAATGCCCCAAGTTGTGTCGACGGGCATGTGTTCGGTATCCCTTAGATGACACATCCAACCGTCACCTTCTAAGAAGAAATAGCGGCTTTTCCAATCCCTGTTTGAGTCCGGAGTTTCATAGATAACCTTCAACAACGGACTCCTAGGAACAAAACTGTACACCCCCCTAGACTTATCAATCTCATCCGGACGGTAGTAGTGGAGGAACTCTCTAACCGTCAGATTCCTGGCACCGTTCGTCATGGCACCATATATAATCTACATTGCTATAAAGATTCTCCATGCGTTCGGAGATACTTGATTAACGGACAGATCCAAACACTTGAGAAGCTCACGGTGAAGGGTGCTCAATGGGAATCTAAGTCCTGCCTTCAACATTTGTTCGTATATACCAACACCATCTATGCTGTCATAGTAGCATTTCTTTGACGTATAGGGCAAATGGATGTGAATGTTCTCTGGAATTTGGTAATTTTCCCTAAGAGTTTTGAAGTGATTCTCCTTGATAGTAGATACAAAGTAATTCACCATCCACTTGGGCAGCATAATGAACTCCCTAAGTCCATTAGCACCTATGACGGATCTTAATGTTTGCTCCTTATTGTCATCAGAAACCTTTACTGGTTCAGCCATCTCCATATCCTCATTTGTTGAGGATGAGGAGGAGGCAGATGGACTTCTATCTTCACCTGGACTCTCTTGGTCTACATAACCAGATGGATACACTTCCTCGTAATCCACCCCGTCACGAACGATTGACTGGTTACTTGACGCACTAGACATCGCCTACACGAGACGATAAAACCTAACAACTCAAACGGATCTAAAAATAATGACGGGCGTGTAATGTCTAAGAAATTAAAATAAAAAGTGAATCTGCAAGACTTTTTGAAGAAGAACACTTACCAATTTTTTTGAATCAACGACGGGTATACCAAGTGAACGGAGCGAGTGTGTCAACGATCGATATAACAATATGGATGGGTCGCTCTGACAAGGATGATAGTTGCGCTCTGACAATATGTTTCAGCTGAAAATGAAGAAATGAGAAGAGAAGACTCTGGTTTTTATAGGAAAAGTGCATAGAAGACGAAACGACATTTTGATCCGAGATAAAAACCAATCAAAGAACGTGTTGACACCCTATTTTGCAACTCGCATTTAACCTTACATGGAGGGTAAAAGGGTAATTTCACCTTAGAAATATGCATCTTGATTCTAATCATTAGATTCTTAATCTCATTTCACCAAAATGATCTTGATGTTGTAACGATCAAATCGACTAGTCATGAGCCATAATCGGACCATCAAATTGAAAGTTATCATCAAGTCAAGTTTTAATGGCTGAGATGCACTATCACAAATTGAGTCCGACTATATATGATTATGAACAACTGATTTCAATTAGTTATAAGTATAATCAATTTGAGATCGATGATGTATCATAATTTGATTGGTTAGGACTACATTATATGGTGAGGTTGCATACACCTAATTAATTAGATAGTTAAACATTAATTATTCAATGAGTAATTTGTTCAATTATCTTTTAATTAGAGTAAATTTAGAACCAATTAAGTCTGAAATGGGAGTGATTGGAGCCATTTAATGTTAATTG
>JAOWBE010017138.1:0-10141 GCA_028566155.1 Quercus phellos | reverse complement strand
TTAAGTTTGAAATTGTTTGTCAATGTATGAATTAGACTCAAAATGTTAAATAAAAAAGAAAAGAAAAAACAAAACAAATGAGATTTAATGTTAGAGAGTGATGGCACTCAAAAAAAATTATAATAAAATATGGGTATTTTTTTTAGGGGGGCTACATATTGATTGCTATTAATGCTCATTTTGGGAAGCCCAATAGAAGGGCGTAGCCCAGCAACATAGGCAGGAATGAGTTAGTAATTGGATAGAAAAGTCATTAAGCCCAAGCAGTAGGAATAATGGATCATAGGCCTATAAAATAAATAAATAGGCCTTGAGGAAGTAAACACACCTAAAGAAGTCCGGAAAGAGAGAAGTAGCAAACCCATGGGCAGCACGTGATGTAGAAAAGTGAGAATGGGCTACGACAGGCCCAAAGTAATGCATGTAAACAAAGTAAAGGGTTGATCGAAAATCCATAAGCCCCACAAATGAAGGATAAAGTAATTGGGTCAGGGAAGCCCAAAGGAGTTAGTAAAAGCCCATAGGAACACAGAATTAGAAAGGGCCGAGGATGCCCAAGGAAAGTAAATGGGCCAAGGATGCCCAAGAGGAAATGGGACACAGGAGCCCGCAAGCAATATAACAAAAAGCCCAATGACCATACTGAGTCATTGAGAGAAGAATAAGCAACAGGCCCAAAGAAGCCTAGCAGGCTTGGGTCTAATAACATCACAACAGGAATGACAGAATGGTGTAGCAAGAAATGCAAAGACTGTAGAAAAGAGCAAAAGAATGGGCTGAATGAGGAAAAACCCATAATCAAGTAAAACCCAGACCCCGAAGGGAGTGGGCCATAGAGAATGAGGAATCAGAAAGTAGCCCATGCCATAAGAAGTTAAGGACGGGCGGCAGAATGTGTAGAGGAGCCTTCAGACCATGGCAAACGTAGCGAGCAAGTTTTGGACACACGCAGAAGTTGAGAGCACACACAAGGCCCAGGCTTCACCAATTTGTACCCAGCCAATACAGGAGGTGGTGGGTCATGGGTCAGAGGTAAGAGGGTATGGTCTGGCGGTGGGGAGATGGGAAAGCCTATTCTGGGGTTCCTGCTCAGGCTTTTTTGGGGGAGATGTCCTATTGAGATGACATACCACCTAAAAAAAGTAGGGATGAGCTAGAACCATTAAGTGCATGCCATGAGGGATAGAAAGAGAGAGAGCACCCATACCATAGCAGGTAAGAGTGTCACGGCAAACAAACAAACAAAATAGTCTTCTTTGTCTGGTGGTATAGCTAGCATAGGTAAGTAGTGGTGGCTGGGTGACTGATAAACTAATAGGTGGTCGGCAAGGACACCCAGACTAGACAAAGTTAGTTAAAGGCTAAAGTAGTAAAATCCGGTCATGACAGACATTATATAAAGGATCTATGCCATGCACAGGGGGGGGGGGGCATCACACACACAGTAATAGTAACCTCTAGGAAAAACCACGAAACAGAAACAAGTATTAAGAAAAGAAGAGAAGAGGAAAGAGAAAAGAAAAATTAGAAAATAAGGAAAGAAAACAAAGAGTTGGAACAGCAGGCATACACCAATAGGTTGATCCCCTTTCTCCCTCTAAAAGTCTTACTCTCTACCAAAAGCAAGGGGATTCCTTTTGGGCACAAGCCATTTAGGCTCATTTCCCTCAAAGTGATTAATTTCAACGGCAGGATTTTCCCTGGGAGATTATTCACATTGAGGAAAATGGTTCCCTCCTTGGTCTTGGTCCTGTGATATAATTTGGCATAACAGATTGACCTTTTTTCTTTCTTTAGATAACTCATGTCTTACTTATTTATCTCCATTATTTTCTTTACAAGGTGTTTCTTATCATTGTGATTATCATTTTAATTGGGGATTATTCATTCACTTTGTCTAAAGGCAAAAATACTTTCTTTTATTATTATTATCATGTCTGCTTGCCATGACTCATCCAAAGTAGCTTTGCCTGCCATGGGCATGTGAATGAAGTCCTTGGCAAACGAAGCATAGTTTGTGCACAAGCCGGACCAAAGTGAGTTGTAGTTGGACCGGTCTTAACTCCCTTACTCAGAACACTTGAGCCCAGTACAGCAAGAGATAACCTAGCCTAACATTGCAAAAAGGCCTACCACATTTAAATTGGCGACTCCATTGGAGTTGAGAAGCAGATAGGGACAGAAGCCCTCACAAACAAATGTCTCCAAGATCCAGGACAATGCAAAACATAAGCATTGTGCCCTCACTGGCAGAATCTAGGCCAACAATGCCTCAACAATAGCAGCCTAACTAGACGGAAGGTGTTAATAGAATGGGGGCTGAACCTCAACCATAGCCGAGAGCCCCCACTGACAATGCCAATGTCTTCATTAAGGTGTTACAGTCACTACAACACTTGTAATAGCAAATGATGGAAAAGATTTGCCAGCTGAAAATTGATAAAACAAAGGAGAAAGGGAGCTAGCATGACCCGGAGCACACGGCAGACAAATAGAAGACACCAACAGGAGGTGTCCCATAGAATATGGAACAATGTTTCCTCATTATGGTCGAAATAACGGCCCTCCTGGAGTAGGAGAGGGCCAGAGCACCTAAGGAAAGATTCTATGCACGGAGACCTCCTTACCCATTAAGGGTACTCAGCAAACCATACCTTGAGAGATACAAACCACGGGCCTTCGCGCAATATGATGGAAGGAAAGGAAGTACCATTGAACACATGAGCAAGTTTATTGATACTCTTGGCCCCTATGCAACAGACGAAGACTTATGTCTTTGGGAGTTTTCCAAATCACTGTGTGATCGGGCATACACATGGTACATTAGCTTGAAGCCAGGATCAATCCCAACTTGGGATGACATGGTGGATGTATTTTGCACTAAATACTTCCATGGAGAGGAAACAGTAACACTTGTAACCTTGCAAGCAACCAAGCAAAGAAATGGTGAGGATTTGATGGAATGTATCAAAAGGTTCAGGGACATAGCACTCGACTATTTTGATTATTGTGAAGAAAAAACATTGGTGGAAATGTGTATAACGAATATGATCAGGGAGTACAGGACAGTCTTGGAAACTTAGAGATCTCCCAGTTTGCATAATTGTTGCAAAAAGCCAGGAAGACTACCCAATTGGTGAAACCAAGCTCCGATAAAAGAAACGCTCCACAAGCTATGGCAGTATCCATTGGTAAACGAAGAAGGAAAACTGATGGAAGGGAATACGATAGTCCCCCACCAATACCGTGTACCCCAAAGGAGTTAGATGTGTTCCTAGACAAGTGGATAGCAGACGGGGTCTTTAAGCCTAATCAAGTTTCGAGAGAGCCCACAGAAGAGGAGCAAAGGGACCTACACTTTTGCCGTTTGCACAACTTCGTGCAACATTCTACTGCAGAATGTTGGGCGCTCCGCAAACTGGTACATCGTAAGATCAAATAAGGGACTTTAGAACTATCTCAATAGGAAGTTCAAAGAAACCCACTCCCAAACCATAAAGGGAAGGGTGTAGCAGTGGTAGTAATTTATGCAGATCCAGGGGGGGACGAAGAGGAGAACCTAGCCCTGCCTACTGCAACAATCACCACTTTACGGAAAAGCTCCAAATTCAAAATTTTGTTTAACCAATTGGGGCTTACGACAAAAGAGCGAAAGATTGCCACAGAGGCCTTGGTGAGCATAGCCTCCGGGGCAGGAATAAAATGTTTATCAACAGAAGTCACAGATGACAAAGCCCTCTTACAGGAATTAAGTGAAATTACTTTTAGTAATGAGGATATGGAGGTGAGGTACCCAAACCACAAAAGGCCCCTCTACTTAGTAGCATCCATAAATCAAATCCCCATCAAGAGAGCCCTGGTGGACACGGGTGCTTTTGAAAATCTCATTCCATTGTGCACTCTACAAGCTGCAGGAATTTTAGAAAGAAAGATTCAGGGTTGCCTAATGGAAGTGACAGGGTTCAGAGGAAGCGGCAAATACACCGCAGGCCACATCCATCTGTGGTTAAAAGTGGGCCCCATAGCTTCCTTAGCTCGGTTCCACATGGTAAAGACGAAGGTCTCATATAATGTGCTAGTGGAGAGGCCATGGTTACACAAACACCGATTAGTCCCATCCACTAACCACTAGTGTGTGAAGGGAAGGTTGAATGGCAAAATGATACGCATAGCAGCAAATCCCTCTCTATTTGAGCAGGTGAAGGCTCATTTAGTAGAAACTATGTTCTATGACCAATGGGCTCCATTTGGAGAGAGCTCAGTATCAAAGCCATGAGGCACTTTTGTACCTAAGTAGGAAGACATCCACAGTGATTTGGAACCTAATCTAAGGGAGTTGTTAGCACGAAAAAAGAAAAGGAAGGAAGTGCCCATCGCAGAATCAGATGGCACACCACAATGTGTCAGAGTCCGGGGCCTTAATGGAAGGATTGTATACAAATTATGAAGGTGCGCGGGGACCACGAATGAAGTATAAGCGGGCCCCAGACAATAATGGCAGCACAAAAGCCTAGTGTGTTGCGTGGCTTAAGAAAACTCAGAAGAAGGAAGTAATGAAGAGAAAGAGGAGGAGGTCGTGGCAGAAAAGGATGAGCAGGTTAGGGTAAAAGAAAAGTTGAAAGAAATTAACTTAGGGTCTGACTCACAGGAACTAAGGCCTGTCTCAATCAATTCAAGGTTGTTAGAAAAGGAAAAGTCAAAGTTGATAGTGCTGCTAAAGGAATACAAAGATGTCTTCGCGTGGGATTATAGAGAAATGCCATGGTTGGATTCGGGGCTAGTAGTACATACGCTGAATGTGGATCCCAAGGCCAAGCCAGTGGTCCAGCCTGCCAGGGTATTCCACATCGAGATAGAAGGATAAATAGTCAAGGAAGTACAGAAACTGCTAGTCGCAGGATTCATTAAGCCCATCCAGCACCCACTCTGGTTGTCCAACATAGTGCCAGTAAAGAAGAAGAACGGGCAGATAAGGTTTTGTGTAGATTTTAGAAATCTCAACAGGGCCTGCCCTAAAGATGAATTCCCATTGCCGAACATGGATTTACTTATAGATTCTGCAGTAGGGAGCATTATGTTTTCATTTATGGATGAATTCAGTGGGTACAATCAGATTAGAATGGCGCCAAAGGATACGGAGAAAATTTCTTTCAGAACACCTATAGGCAACTTCTACTACACAGTGATGCCTTTTGGGTTGAAAAATGCAGGCGCGACTTATCAACGGACAATGACGGCTATATTTCATGACATGATGCACTAGGAATTAGAGGACTATATGGATGACATAATAGTAAAATTAGAAAAGTGAGAAGAACATGTCCAAGTGTTGAAGAAGGTATTTAAGAGGTGCAGAACTTTCAAACTAAGGATGAACCCTCTCAAGGTTGCTCTACCTAGCCACCAACCAGTGTGCCATTGGTGCGTTGATCGCCCAAGAAGATGGAGACAACATTGAGCAACCAGTTTACTACATTAGCCATGCTCTAAAGGATATAGAAACTCGTTACCCAAGGGAAAAAAGGGCATGCTTAGGTAATGTGTATGCCTTGCAAAGAGTACGCCATTATTTCTTGGCTTACAAGGTGTGGTTGATGACTAAATCTCATGTAATCAAAGCTTTGTTGTGGCAACCAATTCTCTACGGCAGAATATCCCAGTGGTTGTTACAATTGTCACAATATGACCTGAAAGCGGGAACACCCAAAGCAGTAAAGAGCCAGGCTATAGCAGATTTGTTGGCGCAATTTCCAGGAGAAGAAGAATTCTTGTTGGATGGTGAAGTCCTAGGAGAAGTAGCCATGGTAGAAGAAGTTGGAGAGTAATGGGTAATGAAATTTGATGGGTCTTCTATCACCCAATCAGGAGGAGTGGGAGTAGTTTTGCATTATGAAGAAGACAAGGTTGTAGCACTATCATTCAAATTAGAATTCCCCTGTTCAAACAACACGGTAGAATATGAAGCCTATCAAATTGGGCTAGCCACGACCCTCAAAATGGGAGTCAAGCATTTAAGAGTAATGGGTGATTCGAACCTAGTGGTTTGCCAAACCAAAGGGAGCTTCTCCTTAAAGGAACCCAGCCTAGCCCCGCACAGAGCAATGGCCCAGAAGATGGAGGAAAAGTTTTCAACCTTTGAAATAGAACATACTCCAAGGAACGAAAACTGATTTGTGAACGCGTTGGCTGTATTAGGCTCACAAATAATTTTTGAAGGGGATAGCATCAGGATAGAAGTCAGCAAGAGGCAAGAGTCAATTATTGAAATGTTGAAGGAAAGGTTCCAGGAGGAACAATGGGAAGGAGATTGGAGGATTCCCATAAGGGAGGCCTTGATAAAGGAAGAAGACGCTGCAGAACTAAAGGTGCTAAAGGACTATGCCCTGGTAAGGGGAGAATTCTACCGTAAGATGCCAGGTGGGGTCTTGTCTAGATGCATAGGGCAGGAGGAGGCCTAGAGAAAGTTAAAGGAAGTACATGACAAGATTTGTGGATCCTGTGGAGAGGTCAACCTTTACCGTAGACTTCAAAGGGCAAGCTTTTATTGGCCAAGTATGGGTAAAGACGCAGATCGAGTCTAGACCCAATGCGAGATGTGTTAAACAGGGAGGCGAGTTACACTGTGTTCGTTAGTGAAGACTGGAGAAGCCCATTCACGCAATACTTAGCAGAAGGTATCCTGCCATAAAAGCACAGTGAAAGGTACAAGCTTAAGAGGTTAGCAACGCGTTACTTTTTACATAACACAATCCTTTTCAAAAAAGGGAATGATGGAGATCCCTTAAGATGTCTAGGTCCCGAGGAAGCAAAAGGGATGATAAAAGAAGTGCACTCAGGAGAGTGTGGGGAACAACAGGAAAAGAAAAAGTTGTACAGATACCTACTGCAAATGGGTTACTACTGGCCTACTATGAAGAAAGACACGACAAAATTTGTAAAAAATGCCACAGTTGCCAAGTACAGGCCAACTTGATTCACACTCATCCATAGAACTTACACAATATGGTCACCCCATGGCCCTTCCACACTTGGGGGCTTGATTTGGTGGGACCAGTTAACCCACCATCACATGGATACATATGGATCCTGGTGGCTATAGAATACTTCACAAAATGGGCAGAGGCAGTACCACTCTGTAAAGCCATAAGAAGGGCAGTAGCAAACTTCATCAAAGAAAACATAATTCTGAGGTTTGGGGTACCCTACAGGATTATCAGTGACAATGGCACACCCTTTGTCAACAGTGAAGTAAGGAAGATGCTGGAATTATACTAAGTCGAGCACCATTGTTCATCACCTTATTACCTTTAAGGAAATGGGCAAGCAGAGGCGACAAACAAGACCCTTATAAATATCATCAGCAAAATGAGCCAAGAATACACCAAAGGATGGGCAATGCATCTGCCAAACGCTCTCTGGACCTATAGAAATTCGCCAAAATCTACCATAGGGTTTTCACCTTTTTCCCTAGTCTACGGGACAAAGGTAATGAGCCCGGCAGAAGTAATGACTCCGTCTTTAAGTGTTATGCAGATGCGGGAGAAGGAAAAAGAAAAGGAAGTCTTTGCGGCGGAAAGGTATGAAGACGTGGAAAGGCTTGATGAAAGAAGGGAAGAGGCTTAAAAGTGCAGTTGCAGATATAGATAAAGGATGACTAAAGCCTATGACAGAATAACTAAAGAAAAAGTGTTCGCGGAATGGCAACTTGTGTTAAAGGTAGTAGACCACGTTAGGCGAGGCATGGCAAGACCATCTAAGTTTGTGCCAAAGTAGGAGGGACCCTTTATGATAAGAGAGGCGCATCCAGGTGGGTATTACTGTTTGGCCCAGATGGATGGCAAGGACCTGCTGGATCCCATAAATGGGAAGTGGCTGAAACGTTATTATGCTTTAAAAAAAAAGAGATTATGAAGTTACCCCTTTTTTTTAACGAGTTTTATGTTTCCCTTTTTTTTTTCCCCTTCAAGTAACTATGTCATAAGACAAGATTGTAATGTGCTTTCATGAGTGTGTAATGAAAAAGTACAAGTATTATGAAAGTATTCTATGTCATAGCAATAGCAAAAGCAGTAACAAAGTGTAGATCATAGTTACAAACCTAAACTGTGGCAAACTTGCCAAATAAGTGCTATAGGAAACATAAAGTGTACTAGACAGGGTAATATGAAAACAAAAGGGGGGGGGGGGGGGGGAATAAGGGGAACAACAACAACATTAACAAAGTCCGGAAATAAGGGGCTGATCTCCAAAATGGTTGGATCCACCAATGTTGGAAAGAAGGCGCTCGCGACGACCCTCCAAGTCTGCCACTTCCTTCCTCAGAGCTTAAATGAGTGTATCAATGGCAACAACAGCATGCTGAACCCTCCTCATGAAGAAGGCTCGGGCAATCTCACGAAGATGGTCCAGAACAAACTCAACAGCAAAGCCTACACTAACAAGCTCCTGAATTGCAGCCCTCCCCTGCAGGATCCTCTCGGTAGAAACTGTGTCAACAAAATTATGCTCAATATCATTCATCACACTCCCTAGCATCTTCAAAAAGTGTTCTCTGGCAGAATGGCCAAGGTGGAATCCTTGCATGAAGTTACCACGGCTACTATAGACCGTATCCAAATGAGAAGCATAATTCGTAGGAACTCTGAAGCCATGGAAGTCTATGTAGGGAGGCCCAGAACCCAGAAGTCTGCAGGATTGAGGTCATTAACCTCAAGCTGATCAAAACGAGCAAAAAAGGCTGCGGCCTAACTCACAGGGTTCAGAACTGTAGCAAAACTGTTGCCCACCTTAAACTGAGAAGAGGCAGTAGGGAGTGGACCTGTTAAGAAGAAAGGAAGCATGGTGTGAGAAACTATGAGCTAAGAAGAACGAACTCACAATGAAGGAACGAAGAAAGAGATGAAAGAAAGAAACACATCAGGACCCACAAGAGTAAGGGCTGAGGAGACAACAGGAACTGGTGCCGGGGGAATGACAAAAACTAGTGTTGAAGGTATGGCAGAGACTAGTACTGAAGGTATAGTAGAAACGGGTGCTATAGGTGCGGCAAGAGAAGTGGCTGTAGGCATATTTGTGTCTGCTGGAACTCCTGGCTCCTCAAAGGTCTTTGCAATCAGAAGAATGGACATGCAAAATAAAGGGAGACCGCAGTGAAGGGGTGACACAAATATATATGCATAAAGAGGAGATAACAAAAAAAAGGGAGAAGGGAACTTCACAAGATAGGAAGACACATACCCATGAATTTGGCCTCATGTTCAGCACCTTCCTCCTCCTCAGAATCAAAAACCCACAATTTCATGGTAGGTTTGTCATCAAGATCCTCGAGAACCTCCTCAGATTCTTCAAAAGACAAGTCTGCATCAGGTCCACGTGTGGCAGAACTTGGAATGCAAGAAGGGGTAACCACCAAAGAAGAACCATCCTTCACGGCCTGAGATAAAGCCACGAAGGGATCACTGGTAGAGATGACAAGAGGTGTGGCAGGAGAAGCAACCTCAGTCTGAACAATAGTAGAAGGAATGACTCCCTTTTAGGGAGTAAGTGTTTTGATAGGAGTAGGAGCAGTCTCACTAACCCTCTCCGTATAAGTACCCTCACCTATGGGTATCAGCTCAGTGGAAAGGATAGGAGCCTCAGCAGGAACACCCTGTGTAGTAGCAGGAGGGGCAAGTGTTACAACCTTAAACAACACATCAGCCCTGTCAAAGAAAACTTCCATGGGTGTACCCATGAAGGCAGAAATCTCCTCAGCCGTGGGGTGGTATACAGAAATAAGCTCGGGCTCATCCTAGAAAGCAAAAGAAAATAAAAAGGAACAAAGAGAAGAAATATAGGCATATGACAACCAATGGCATATGGCAGAGGAAATATGGGCAAAAGAGAAGAAAAAATAAAGAAGGAAGAAAGGGAGGAGACATATCTTAAACTCGGGCTCATCAAGTGATATAGGACGGGTGGTAGACACATCCTCCTTATGCTTAGATTGCAAAAGAAAAGAAAGCAGAAGACAGAGATGAAGAGATGAGTTAACAAGTATATGAGGGCTAACTGCAGGAAAGGCCCTATATATATATATATAAAAACGGGGGGGGGGGGGGGGGGAGGGCGGGCAAAGTTAGAGAAAACAAAAACACTGCAC
>JAOWBE010017079.1:0-10145 GCA_028566155.1 Quercus phellos | reverse complement strand
GAAAGAATTGAAGTTGTTCAACAGGACTTAGACCACTAACATCCTATTGCTACCCACTAGTAGAAACTTACTGACACAATCACATACAAGCTCCGAAACCACGGACTCCTTCTTTCTTGGATTCTCCAGCAAGTATTAGCACACCTGCTTGTGTATCTTTAAGCTTTTATTGCAGCAACTGAATGATCATCAATTTCTTGAAGAAATCTTCTCCTTGATAATCCTAAGCTTATGTAAAGGAAAGCTCCTCAAGGATCTCACAAGAGATTCACACAAACAGCAATATGAGTAATCTCTAAAATGTGGATAGGGTTTGCCTTATATACCTAGAAAAAACATAGAACCCTAAAATGTTTTAATGAGCTAGGGCTGAATTGGAATTATGTAGAAAAAACACATTAGACACGAAATTCGATTGATCCAACCCAAGTTTCGATCGATTGAGCCAGGTTGAGATGCACAGTAACTTCTGCATCAGCTCGATTCCAACTTTACAAAAACGGCACAACTTTGAGCAAGTCTAAACAAGACCAAACAACATGTTTTGATCATGATTTTCTAACAATACAAATTAGAATTCTAAATACATTAATCCTAAGTTTTTAGAACCTAACAAATTATTCTAGAATCTTCAACATATTGAAGTACCTAGCAATAGCCAAACAAATATCCAAGCCTATAATGCAAAATAATAAGCAAACGAAACTTAAGCATTCCCCTGGCAAATCTTAAACTCTCATGAGCAATAGTAAATATATCCTTAATCGGCATATTTGACTGTATCTAAAAAGTAGTAGCTTCAATGGGTTATTATAGTACAATAATAAATCACGGGACATATTAAAGAATCATTTTGAACCAATCAAGGCTATTTCTCTTTAAAAAAAAACCATTAAGAACACAAGCAAATCATTAACACAGAATACAGATAATTTGAAAATAAGGGTTTTGTTTTGATCCTTACCTTCACTGGTGAGTAAATTGAGATGCAGAAAGGAGATCATTGGACACAAGGCACGCACGCAAGAGAGAAGAAACAAATATACTTAGATCAAAACAATCAGCTAGTCTTGTAATCGCTTGGTTTGCCCCCTAGAATTCAGAGAACGTGAAAGAAGATAATCTAATTCTTTGTTTTTTGTTTTCTTTTTTGGTTTTATACGGTAACTTGCTCTACTGGTAATTGGTATTCCACTCAACTTAAATATACAGTTTGGATTGAAAGCATTAGAATTGACTGTCAAGATATTAGTGGGTACCGCACCCACTAAAAAAAATAAAGGGTATTGTAGAACAACCCCTTGACCTTAATTTTATTTACAAGTATTGCCAACAGGAAAAATTCAAAACCCAGCATCACATGACTATACAAACGTGATAATGGACTCCACAGTACTTAATAACAATGTACATGTTCATGATATTGTTCATTGGGAGATTTGGAAGAATAATCAATCAATTTCAAACATGGAGGTCATTGATAATAAGGTACAATTTTTTTTTTTAATAAATTCTCCCACTTATTATTTTATCCAAATTAATATTAAAAAAAATGTCGTGCCACCAATGGGTCAGGTTTGAAAATTGCAAATTTATTCGTCCCGCTGGGAATTTTCTAATAAAGCTGACAAAAAAGTGTTTTGTAAATTGGTGAGGCAAGTCTTAGAGTCACGAGGTGTGACGTACGTTATGGTATAATATTTTAAATGATATTAACTAATATGTAATCTTAATTTTTGTAAACCAATTCCTTTTCTTCATTTGAAAGTTTCAGGAAAGAAGACAAACAGAAAATAATAGTAAAGGACAATGTGGTTTCCAACATCAATGAGGTTTCTATTAAAACTGAAAATTAAGGTCAAGGACAATGTTGTTTTCAACCTCCATGAGAATAAAGACACATAAAATGAAAAAGAGGCTCGATAATGCAGTACTAAAGCAGGTACAATCACTACTACATCTACTTCTACAAATAATTTCATTATACCGTGGACACTTGATTTTGCACCCAAGATTTAATTAAGGAAGATAACTAGAATGATCATTCATGTACCCGAAAATCATGACTACATTACTTGCATTAATTTGTTTATTGCATATCATAAAAATGATCTTGAGATTCTAACGGTCGCGATGATATGCCTGGTTTTCAAATCGGACCATCAAATTGAAAGATATCACATGATCAAATTTGCACGATTAGCATGCATTATGTCTAGGTAGAGTCGACCACACATGATTAATTTAAATTAATTTTGATTGGTTAAAAAATTAAAATTAATTAAATGATGTTGTGATTGGTCGATAATTAGTGTCCAAAATAGGATTGCTTGCATAGGAATAAAGGGAATAATTGGATAATAATAAAATTGTGGATAATCTGAACTTTATCAAGATTTATTTTAGAATAATTATCTACAAGATAATTGTTGCTAAAAAGACCTAAATTATCTAGAAAAGAGATAAAAATCTTAGAATATGGATTGAAAACACGTCTAAGTGCAAGACTCAGCTCAAGAAAACCCAAAGAATGAGTCCAAACACACCCGAACACGAAAGTGTGATTGACATCCAAGAGTACCATTCGGCACTTTTGGAGTGCCGATCAACACTTTCAAAGTGCCGAATGGCACCCATTTGGGCTTTGGCCTAACGCTCTTCGGGTGGCGAATTAACACATCCTTTTCAACTTTTTCGCAGAAAGATGCGTCCCGATTCACATTCTACTTGTTGTTACTTATTTTTTAAGCATTCCAACCCCTATAAATAGAGATTGGATCTCAAAATTCAGCACGCTCTTTTACGTTCTTAGAGAGACACTTTCTCACACTCTCAAATTTCTCATATTTCCGATTCCCTTTTTTGATATTCTCTTAAGCTAGGGTTTTTAGGTTTCAAAGATAATTGCATAAATTTCTTTAAACCCTAAAATATCCTCTCAAGAATAAGAGTGCTCCATGCAAGAGGTTGTTTCTTATTAACCCCTTTTTTTTTTCCTTGTGTTTCTCTTGTTGTGATGATGCATGTTTATATATATTTTTTAGTTTAGTTGTTTCAAATATTCACATCATGAATTATTAATTTATTTTGTTGAAACATGTTCTTGATTCTTTTTATTATTATTATGATCTATTTCTTAGTTTCAAAAATCTGCATGTTATCACTTCTTTTTCTCAAATAAAAACGGATATGCATCTTCGTTAGACACAGATCTAAAATTTTTTTCAAATAAAAACAGATCTGCAACTTCATTAGATACAGATCTAAATTTTTCCCTAAATAAAAATAAATATGCATCTTCATTAGATGCAGATTTGAATTTTTCTTAAATACAAAACTGATTTGCATGTTCATTAGATGGAGATTTGAAATTTTTCTTAAATCAAAAACGGATTTGCATCTTCATTAGATGCAAATCTGAATTTTTAAAAAATAAAAATAAAAACTGATTCGTATCTTCTTTAGATACAGATCTGATTTTTTTTAACATAGCGGATTTTGAAATAAAAAAGATCAAGAATGGTTTTATTCGTTGTGTTCATTTTGTTTAATACATGTAGCATGAATTTATTTCATGAATGAAATCCTCTTCTCAAGAAATCTTTTTCATATCTTTTACACAACAAAAATTAATCTGATTTTTCTAAACCAAATTCAAATTTTTACTCACAACACAGATCTAATTTTTTTTTTAACAAAGAAGATGATGCATTCATAAATAAACTTGTTTGATTTTGTTTTGTTCATATGTGCAACATATCATTTATGTCATGCATAAATGGGTACATTGGTCACAAGAGTGTAGAAGACCAGACTCTGTCTGGGAGGAATGGGTGTCTAACACCTTCCCATTCCATAACTTAACCTTCGAATTTAGTGTCTTCGGATAGGTAGACCTAGGCTTTATCTTTATTTTTATTTCGGGTAGATTGTAACCAGGACAAAAAGTCATGTAATTATTTGGTAATTTGTAACTACGACCCAAAGCCATGCAATGTTCAATTTATCAAATATGTATTCTTTTTTATTCAATCAATGAAATGGAACCATTCAGTCATGTATTCTTTATTTAATTTTTTCTTATTTTTTTGTATAAAAAATAAGTGGCGACTCCACATCACTTACCCAAAAAGAGAGGTGTCCTTCAAAGCACTCAAAAATCTTTTTTTTTTTTTTGAGGTACTTTTGCGGTCTCTCATAGATACAGTTCTATTAAAATTAAGTTCCTAAATGACAATTCTTCAAGTCCCAAGTTGAAATAGATTATTTAACATAAAAAGAGCTATGCAAAATCATTACAAGGTACGTTGTTAGGTTCTAAGACTTTAGGAACTAATGTATTAGAACTTCAATTTGTATTATGTTGGCAAACCATGATCAAAACATAGAGTCTAGGTTTAGGTTTGATTAAAGTGTGTTTACTTGTAAAATTGGAATTGAGTGATTGCATAAATTATTGGACTAAATCTGCAAGGCTCAATCAATCGAAAATTAGACTCGATCGATCGAATCACGTGCAGATTTATTTTTTTGTAGAAATTCCAATTCAGCCCAAGCCCATTTGACATGTAGAGTTTTGTGTTTTACTCCAAGTATAAAAGGAAAAACCCTAGTTACATTTAAGAAGTCTTTTTAAGAGTTGTGTATTGAATCTTTTGTGAGATCTAAAGGTATTTACCTTCATACACACACTTGGGGTTATCAAGATCAAGATTCATGTCAGGGACTTGATGATCACTTCAGTTGTTGCATAAAGAATTTTAAAGAAGATCTAAAATCTTTGAGTGGAGTCTCAAAGTTACAAGTAGGAGAACTTGTGGTTGCAGCGGATCAAAGAAAGAAGTAGTCCGTGGACTCGGAGCTGTCACGTGGTCATGGCAGTAAGTTTTCTACTCAAGATAGCAGTAGAATGTTAGTGGTCTAAGTTTTATTGTACAAACTTCAATTTTTACATAGTGGATCTGTTTTATCTTGATGATAGTTAGGTTAAATCATCCCTAGGTTTTAAACCGGTTAGGTTTTCCTAAGTTATTATATCGTTGTGTTTTTTATATTTCCGCATTATTTACATGATATGATTTTATTATGTTAACCTAGAACTGAATAATTTATCTAAATAATTACTTGGCTAAATAATTAGGTTAAACAACATGTGTTAAGGGGTCTAAAAATGTACATACGTAAATATATGTGCTTCAACAATCATATGCTTGATTAGAATTTAAGTTATCATAATGTTGTATATGCTATAAAGTTCCCATTTGTAACCAAAAAAAATACATTTTACAATGTGAAAATAGGTTAATGGCAAATGTGGTTGGAAAGCAATTATAATGGCGAAGAAAAGATATTGCTCCACCAACTTCTTCACAAAAGCTTGCGTAGTTTGGATATATATACAATTTCTTTTGATGTAAACATTTCAAATTCCTTACATTGGTCCATTAACTTCTTAATAGTAGATTCCATAAACATTTGCACACACTATTTTAAACGGCTTAAAATTACAAAATCATATTATACATTTTCACTTGATGTAAATTTTTTATAATTTATTTTGATAGTCTAAAAAATTAACATTAATCACGCATTTTTTGTTATTGGAAAAATTAACCTTTAAGCACGTGCATTGCGTGTACTCAGAAACTCTTTTATTTTTCTGGGTAAAGATTAATAATTTGTATCTATTATAATTTGGAAGTACTATATGTTTTAATCACAAAAAAAAAAAAAAAAATTATCAAATCCTTAGGTTTTTTTTTTTTTTTTGTTATTGGAAAATATAATAATCTCAAATTATATTAATAAATGCTCTAAATTAAGGCAAGTGTATATATATATATATATAACCACTATAGCTAGGCAGCGAGGATAATTGCTATTCTCATAGACCTTGAACAGTAGGTTAGGTTATAAGTTATAACCAGAGTATTTGCATGCAATCCTTCTGTTTTCAACGTCAATCATGCCGTAAGGAAACAACTGCAAACCTACGTTGGGACGCGTGCCAGACTTGCATAGGCACGAGGGCTGAGGATGACGCCAGTTTTGTCTACGTCACCATATTCAGTCACCACTTCATCAACGCATGCAATATTGTGCTGCCGTGCACTTAACCTGTTGACCCATTAACAATAATGAATTTGGAAGAAATTCGATTTCATTAGCCTGATTGGATTCTTTGGTTCAAACATTGTGATATTTTACAAAAGGCAAAATTATTAAATTAAAATTGTTTAAGGTTCTTCGGTGGTGGTGATGGAATGATAAAAAAGTTTCAAAGTCCGCACCAGTTGGTTGGTGTGAGAGTTGAAGTGGAACAAATGATGGAGCAAAGACAAAAAGAAGTCTCTTGTTAGAACACCATAAGTGAAAGGTAATTATGAGTTAAAGAAAGTTACATCTGTGGAAAAGGTCAAGATTGTGGAGCTAAGTTTGAGTAAGAAGTTCAAGCTAGCATTGCTTGAACTCCATTATCAAGATTGCTAGATTGTCGGGGACCTCTACGGCTCTACCCACAAAGTCGGTGAAGAAACCTCATGAGCTGGAGGTGGAGAATTGTTAAGTCCAGCTCATGAATAGTTTAGAGTTAATTAGCTTGATTAGTTATTGGAGTTTTCTACATGTACTAGTCACTAACCTATGTGATGCACGAGATAGTTAAATAAAAATTAGAAGTATTTATTTTTCTTAAAGTCTTAAAGTTTAGGACTTGACTTAAAAAAATGTATAACTTGAAAATGAATGAAAATAAGTAATTTTTTGTTCAATATAATGGTTTAGAAAAATTATTTTTCTTTCATACCATTTGTTCCATATAACACATTTCGAAAATGAGCTATTCTATGGTGATGACTTCACACAATACTTAACTGCAATTAAATCTACTATCTACCACCAATCTAATTTATGTTATTTTGATAGTAGATCTACAAATTGCATTCTCATTTCCTCCATCATTTAGAAGGTAATTGGAGTAATGATTATATGTAATGTATAAATTTTATTCTTTTACAATATAAAATTATTATGATAGATGATTAAAATAATTAAAATAAAATCTAATGTTTTGAAAATTTTTTGAAATAGAATTTTAAATTTCTTAAAACTTAGTTAATAGAGTTTCTATTTTACCTAAAAGTGAACTATCATATTAATGAGAATTTAACAATTTTTTGCAAAGAAAAGATAACCATAGGCCCAATTTTTATTTAATAGTATAAGATATTATAGTTAGATCTGAACCATGTGTAATACATTAGTCCATTATGATAGTTCCAAATAATATCCTAATACCTATTGTGGGGTGTCCAAGGATTGAGAAGAACAAGGAGCGGGACGTCATTCACCAAGCCACATGTAAAGTGCCTTAGTTGCCCAAGAAGAGGATGGGAAGATGCATGGTGTCTTATGAGCGCTCGAGGAGGAGAGGTGACACTCAAGGGGAGGAACAGTGTGGTGGTAGGAAGCTTGCTGAAAGGGTATACCTACCACTCTAGCTTTGAATGCTTTGTAACAAACTTATCAGCTGCATTGATGAATAAGTGACCCCTGAACAGTGTTTTCACAGCTAGCAACCCCTTCTACCACATTCAGTGAAGTCTTGAAGGGACAAGGATCAAATGAAGAGTTTTTGGGGCATACACGTGGAAGGTTAGGATGCAAAGAAAGAGGATATATAAGAAGAAAGAAGTTCTATAATGAGGGGACTTTTTTGAGAGAGAGAGAGAGAGAGAAGTGAATAGTGTACTACTTCACAAAATTAAAGTAAAACATATATAAGAACTTATCCTCGAGAGTGATCGAGGATCACTTTTTTCATCAATTGCTTGAGTCATACTCTTCCTTGTCTGTGAACCATATTATTAGCTCTAAGCTTATGTAACCATTCTATTGTAATTGCCTTCCCATCTCTACACTAAAATAATTCTATTGTCTGGGTTTGGGTTGAAGTGCTAGGCACTACTAATCTAAGTGGGCTTGGGCTTCCAAATCCAGTCCTTACACCTATCTATATGAGTTTTCTTTTTAATGATACCATAAATGATGAAATTTAATAGAAGTCATTTAAGATTCAACGTATCCAATAATTAAAAAAAAAAAAAAATAATTTCAAAAGTCTTTTAATTGTAAATGTTTTTAATCATAAAATAGACTTTATCTAAATTTTAAAGGAAAGCATTTGGAATGATCACATCATTGATACCATATCATAATAGTTGCAAATAGCAATATTATTATTCATGATTAATAGATGAACAATGAAACTGTGAATTAACAAATTTTCAACAATTCAAATACCAAGTTTAAACTACAACAACACATATACAGAAGACTCCAAATATTGGAACATACTTTTTCTGCTATTTTCATTATTCAATCAAAATCAAAGTTTCAAAGATAATTCTAATTCAATTAAACCTAATACATACATACACATGAGCGTAAAGAATTCCAAAAATAAAAACAACAATCTCCAAAAGCCTCTGCCTAATGCAGTCACTATTTTTTTTTTCTTCAAATTATTTACCAAAATATCTCTCATATATGTTAACATTAAACCTGATAAGAAAACTTTACATATAAATGAATAACTCCCATTGGCTAGGTATCAAAGTTAAGACATAGTCATATTGTCTAAAATTATATATATCGATCAAAGTTCAAACAAAAAAAAATATATCATTCAAATACATATATAAAATCATATATTCAGTAATTAAATATATTTGTAATAATCCTTTATTCTTTACTTTAAATTAGTAATACAATTGAAATAAATTGTAACAATTATAAACAATTTTCAGTAGTTAAGATACAACAGTATAAACTAAATAAAACCAATTATGATAAAGTTACTTACCTTAGTTAACTTACCACAAAAAAACTTCTCTCTAACACTTTCTCTAAAATCCTTAGATATCACATAAAATTTTTTTTAGATATTATTTACTTAATAATCAAATAATTTAAGAAAACTTATATCAATAATTGGAAAAAAAAAACCCTAAAAATATAGAATAATTTTTTACTATTATCTTACACAAAAAATTTATATATTTATAATATATATTTCCTTTACTTTCTGCCGCTAATAGTTCCTAGAAATAAGGCCTCTAGATTACATATAGAGTCAATGTCAATTTGTAAAGGATCTCCACCTAGACCCATCTTCTTCTATGCCTGTGTTCCTTCTTTATTTTTTTATCTCCTGCCACCTGCCACCATTAATACTCTTTTGAGATAAGGACAAAACCAAGTACAAGTAAGGCACATGGGCACTTACGGCTTACGGGATACACCATTCTTCTCTCTCTTTTTCTGTCTTTTATTTTTTATTTTTGGCTACATCTGATAGACTACAAGCCCACGCCATTACTTTTCCTATTCACCAAATCCACAATTCGGTAAACCTGTGCGGAACCGGATCCATTAAGCCTAAAAATCCGCCGCTTCTTTTGACACTTAACTTGAAGAGTCAAAATCAATATAAGAGACAGTAGAGTAGTGTTAGAAGCGTGGAAGTAGTTTTTTTAAATAGGAGAGAGTGTGCAAGAGTGTTATTGTATTTGGCTAAAAGTTTAGAGGTGTTTGGTTTAACCATTTCCGTAACTCAATTCTCAGTTTCATAACTTATAATTCAAAAATAATGGGACCCATGACAAAAAGGTTGTTTAGCAAACGATAACTCTGTTTCCATCACTTAATTATCTAATTTTTCAGTTATGAGTTATGGAAACTGAAAACACATTTTGGCTATTTTCAGTTTCCATAACTCATAACTTAATGACAATATTGTAATTAAACACACATAGGGGATCACAAACAATACCCAGCCGCAACTTTTGACCACTTTTGACTTTTTTTTTCCTTTCTTCTCCTGGTTGGCTGTTCGGTTCTTTTTTTTTTTTTTTTTTTTTTTTTTTTTTTTTTTTTTTTTTTCACTTTAGTCTGTTTTGGGTTTCTTCTCTTCTTCTTCTTCTTTCTTTCACTTCGGTTTGTTCGGGGTTTCTCCTCTTTTTTTTTTTTTGGGTACAAAAAAAAAAGCCTGCAATGAGTGATAGGTATGGGGTCCACAAATAGTGTGAAAAATATTGAGTGATGGTGCCAAACGGGTGTAGTATTTAAAGTGATGAGTGATGAGT
>JAOWBE010017072.1:0-10147 GCA_028566155.1 Quercus phellos | reverse complement strand
AATTTTCTCTATCTCTAAGCAATTGCATTTTGTCACCTTATTATCATATTATGAAGTGGATTGCAAATGTTCTCCTCAAACTTCAATGCTGAACAATTGATTTCTTCAAACTATTGGATCAATTGTGATCTCCTTTTGTTATTAGAGTTTCTTTGATTTTTGTTATACTTAAACATAAAATTCATACATGCATCTCATGATCATATAAAAATAAAAGAAAATAATTCTTAGCTAGAATATTCACAGACACATTAAAAAAAGTTAAAAAAGTGAATAGTCAAATAATTAATAATTCTTTTTGTTTTCCTTTAAATTTTTTCCTTTATTTTTTATTTTTTGCCCCAATCATCATATCACAAGAAGTGAAAACTAAATAACATTAGCATTTGCTTGCCCTTATGTTTAATTAGGATGATTAAAGGAGATAAAAATTCTTTATCCCAACATAAGTGTTCCCCTCGATCAATAATGGCTTTAGGATTTATTTTTTTTTCTAGGGCTTAGTCAGAACTAAGAAGATGAATCTTGAGTAAGAGATGGATTTTGCAGTTTATGTAGGTTTTTTATTACAAATTTGTTCATAGTGTTAGAGAACAAAAGATAAACTATAAGTTTATTTGATATATTATTTCTTAACAAAATAAAAAAATTAATTATTTTTCTAATTAAGATTAAATTTTAAAAATTATCTGCTGTTTCTAAATATAATAAACATATTAATAATTTTTGTTATAATTGAACTTTAATTATTATTACTTAAAATGCTTTTATCTATTAGTTTATGTCTTTACTCATTACAAATATTTTATTTTTTAGAATCACCCATGTCTAATTGTTTAATTGCTTTTTAGTGTAATATTTTCTGTTTTAAAAAGCTAAAATATTGTTAAGAGAATCATATTCTAACTTATTTCAATTGAATTTTAAAAAAATGGGGTCAAGGGGTTCAAAATTTTATTTTAAAGGATCAAAGCAAAATTATTTTAATATAATTCTACATAATTCTTTATTTTATTTTTATAAGTTCCAGTAATTAACGACAAAAAGATGGGCCTAAACTTAGAATCAGTTTAGCACAAAGTCTAGTAAATACAAATTAGCTAGAGATAAAGTCGACAACTTTTTCCCACACCATTTACCATTATGACGTATGTATTCAATGCCCCCACCATTTTTGTAACAATCGAGTTGTTATCATCCTCTTTTGCTAGTCACCATGAATTTACGCTTTGTCCTCATTTTTGAACATGCGGGATGTGTACAGTAGAGTTGACTCATACGATGACTCTACCATTAACTTAACTTCTTTGAAACTCTCGAAGAATGAAGTTTCTTTGGAAATTTCCAACATCACTGCTTATACAGTATACACCTGGTGAAAAAGCAATATGAAAAGAACTTTGTTATTTTTAAGAAGAAAATATGAAAAGCAGTTTATAGTAGCTAATAAAAATAAAATAACAAAAAAGAGAAATTTCACACTACAACTTTCTGTGCCACTTTTGAAAAAGCGTCAAAAAAAGAAGCACGATGACGCTTTGATAAAAACTACGTAAATTCTCTCCTCATTCTCTCTCTCTTTTCATTTACAAATTTTAGATTGGATTTCTACTCACTCTGATTCGACGCATTTTCAGAACTACACAAGTCAGGTTGGGATCAAGTTATTTCTTCATCCCTAAATTCAAATCCACTTGTTCTAGCCCCAATCTCAGGTGCGTCTCTTGATTCTATCAGTCTCATCTATTGTTAAAATTTTGTGGAGTTTGATGTGTTGTTACAGTCTTTTTTGGCTCTGATTTTTAGACTAGATTATTTTAGTTTTTTGGGTTTATGATGTTTGTGCTATTTACTAGGCTTATGATGATCGGAACTTCAAATATCAACACCAAACCCTTAAAACAGAGATCTTTTCGCTTCATTTTTTGGGTTTATTTTATGAGATCAAAGCTTTTTCTTTTCTTTTCTTTTCTTTTTTCACCTTTGCATTCTTCTTTTCTTTTAAGTTTGGGTTCATGTGTGGAAGATATGCGAGTAGTTGTTCTAATATAGTTCCCATTGTTTGAGTGTTATTTTGCTTTTTACAAACCAAAAATTGAGTTCAAGTTTGGCTTCCAAACAAGAATTTTAGTGAGATTAAAAAGAAAAGGGAATTATGAATTGAGTTAAGAATTGTGAGTTGTGAGTTATGAGAATGTGAACTAAATTATGAAAATTGAGACATGGATGTATTGAGAACTGAACACTATATAAACTTCCAAATCTTTGACCACACTTGCATATGCCCCATTTGAGCTCTAAATTAAAGTTTCTTTTATTGCAATTATCTTGTCCACATAATAATTAGATCTGACTGTGTAGAACACATTCTTGGAATGTGACCAAAACATAGCATCAATTGTCCGATAAGGTTAAGGGAACATGTAAAATTGCCTCAACATCCCCATTGTCAAAGTATAAAGACTTGAAAGACTTTTTTTTTTTAATTTTTATTTTTTATCTAGCCCTTATTCTCATACTTTACAAGCACTTATACTTAATTGTGGAGTGAGGTTCATCACATCAAAAATATGCAGTAGAGATAAAGACTTAAGAGTTGTAATAACTATCTTAATTTTATGTTTTTAACAATGCTTGCAAATTATGTCTTATTCACAATTAAAAATAGATTCTTTTAAAATAAAATAAAAAAACTGTTAAAAAAAAATGAGGCTAAAATAGTATATTTTCCATTAAATTTAAAAAAGATTGTTTAAACTTTAAAAGTTTTAATAGTTTGCAATACAAAGTCGAAAGAATTTATAATTTAGACTTTTAGAGTGAATTAACTGAATTTAAATAATTTTTTTTGAGTGAATTTAAATAATTAATACATAAAACTAACAATATTTATGTTTTTTTTTTTTTGAGCTGACATTATTTATTACTATTAAGGGTTGTATGTGCAAGACATGTGTTGCCTCTTGAGTGAGAAAATTTAAGATAGAATTTTTTTTAGAGAAATATGAAATCATATACTTAGATTTAGACTAGTTTTTTAGCCTATGACTATTTATTTACTATAATAATTTTTTAGAGCCTATTTATTAAATACAGTATCTACTTATGAAAAAATTCTGTTAAGAATGATAACAAATGTTGTCATCTTCCAATAATAAACAACTAAGTTTTGATAAGACACTGTCACAATATTTAAATTTTTGCAATAACTAATGACATATGCTACAATTGAAATTTTTCATAAAATTAAATACCTACAACCATTTGCAATTAATATTTTGTTATTTGTACTTCCTTCTGCTTTATCATCTTATTTTATGAGTCTAACTATGATGTTTGGCTTGCATAATTTGTAATGAACACATTTTTAAGAAAGAAAGCAAATAAAAAAAGAAGAAGATAACAAAAGACATATTTCATTGAAGTTTCTATTACATAAAATTATAAATCAAGAATATTTAATCCTCTAATAAATTAGTGTTCTCTAGGTAACAAATAGAATACCATATATCACAATTTTTTACTTTCTAAGTATGACAAACACATAAAACTCAAAATACACAGAAATTTTTTGGGACATTAAAATTTAGTGAAGTATTTTAGATATTGCACAATGAAATATTCTAAGAACCCTAAGATTTTGTTAGAGTTTAATCAAGAGAGTAACAGCAGAGACTATATGTTTGTCTACAAAATATAAAGGAGGAAATTATTCAACTTTAAAGTTGAGAGGGCGAGGGGGAGGGGGGAATAAAACTACCCCAAACATGGAGGGGAAAAGTACTTTTTTCCATTTTATTTTTGTTGGTAAAACTATATGTTTTTTTACTATAAACAATGTGTTAAAAAAAAAAAGTCAACCCAGGAATACTGTCCGTAAAAGTGTAAAACTATGAAAACTTCGCAAATTCTCTCCTCATTCTTCTCTCTTTCTTTTCATTTACAAATTTCAGATTGGATTTCTACTCACTCCGATTCGACACATTTTCAAAACTACACAAGTCAGGTTGGGGATCAAGTTATTTATTCTTCCCTAATTTTAGATCCACCTGTTCTAGCCCCAATCTCAGGTGCGTCTCCTTGATTCTCTTAGTCTCATCTATTGTTAAAATTTTGTGGAGTTTGATGTGTTGTTATAGTCTTTTTTGGCTCTGATTTTCGGACTAGATTATTTTAGTTTTAGTTTTTTGGGTATTTTATGGGTTTATGATGTTTGTGTTATTTACTGAGTTTATGATATGAGATCAGAACTTCATATATCAACACCAAACCTTTAAAATTGAGATCTTTTGGCTTTATTTTTTGGGTTTATTTTATCAGATCAAAGCTTTTATTTTTTCACCTTTGCATTCTTCTTTTATCTTTAGGTTGGGTTTGTGTGTAGAAGAAAATTGAGACATGGGTGTGTTGAGAATCAAACATTGTAAACTTTCAAATATTTGAGAGTTTGACCACACTTGCTTATGCCCCATTTGAGCTCTATATTAAATTTTCTTTTATTGCAATGACCTTAGCCACATAATAACTAGATTTGACTGTGTAGAACTCATTGTTGGAATGTGACCAAAACGTAGCATCATTTGTCTGATAACAAGTTAGGGGAACACGTAGAATTGCCTCAACATCCCCACTATCAAAGTTTTAAGACTTTACACCTAAGAGTTGTAATAGCCATCTTAATTTTATGTTTTCAATGGTGCTTGCAAATTGTGTCTTATTCACAATTAAAAATAAATTCTCATAAAATAAAATAAAAAACTGTTAAAAATAAAGTGAGGCTAAAAAAGCGCAATCTCCATTCAATTTAAGAAAATAGTTTAAACTTTAAAGTTTTAATAGTTTGCAATGAAAAGTGCAAAGAATTTATAATTTAGACTTTTAGAGTGGATTTAAGTAATTAATACATAAAACTAACAATATTTATGTTTTTGTTTTTTTGAGCTGACATGATTTATTATTTTAGTCATGCAAGCAAAGATGCCGTCGTATAACTAATACTAGGCATATGCACAATATATATGAGCACCTGAACTATGCAATTGCCCTTTTTTAATGTAAGAGAGAGAAGTTAAAAGGTTTAAAATTCTTCATTTGTTGTTCATCAAAAAATTATTTATTTGTTCTAATGTTAAAATTAAAAATGATTTTTTTTTTAAAGTTTAAAAATCTCTATTCTTAAAAGACAATTTTATGAATTTTTTTTAACTTTATTTTAATAATTAATTTTTTAATAAGTATATAAACAAACTATTAACTTGGAAGCAACGTAAAAAGAAAAAAAGCAATATAAACCAAAGTTTTGAATTATGTTTCGGACATTTTTTCGATTGGCTATAGGAATGGAATATTTTGATGTCAGTGTGTGGTGGAACACTATTCTAGAATTACGTGCCAGATATATATATATATACACACAAATTATTTAAATTACTTATTTTAGAAGTATAAAAATAAATTTCTTATACAGTGATATAATTATGAGATTGATGATTAAAAAAATTTAAACTTTGATATTACTTAGGGTGTTTGGATACTGCTTATTTTGCTGAAAACTTATTACTGAAAACATTGTAGCAAAATAATTTTTAAAGCTGAAAACGTTGTATAACACTTATTGTTGCGTTTTTTCCTAGGTGGTTGGTCTGTGAACAGTGCCGTGGGACGTAGTCTCCAAAACGCAAAATGCAAATAATCTGTTGGCAAACGCACGCTTAGTGTGATTTTGGATAGCGGTAGAGTGAATTATTTTGCGCGTTTGCGTTTTTTTGGCTGGCTCCCATGTACTGTTTACGGGACCCGCAAGTATAGAAAAACGCAAATCTAATTTTAAAACCAAGTCCCATGGCACTGTTCACACATTTAAAAATTATTTCGCTATAGTGTTTATTTTTTAGTTTTCAGCAATAAGCGGTATCCAAACAGACCCTTAGTATAGTTGAGATGAGATTGTTTATTTAAAAATAATTAAATAAAGGAAATTGTGCTTGTTTTAGATGGGCATTGGGTAAAGTAAAGTATGAACTTTCCTAGAAGGTTTACTCCATTTCTTTAATTTATTTTTTGTGCTTTCACATTTTACGTGACCTTTCACAGTTTTTGATGTCTTGCAAAAAAAGATAAATTCAAACTTGATATTACTTAGTACAGCTGAGATGAGATTCTTTATTTAAAAATAATCAAATAAAGAAGATTGTACTTGTTGTGGATGGGTATTGGGTAAAGTAAACTTTAAACTTTCCTAGAGGGCTTACTCTATTTCTTTGTGGTTGGTTTGGTGGGGTGAAAAAGTGGGAGAATAACAAATGATGATATGGCAAAAAAGTGAGAGGATAGAAAAAATTTTAATTTTTCACCTTTTTGTTTGGTTGGGAGTGGAAAAGTGGAAGAATAGAAAAAGTGAATTTATATAAATTTATTCATATATCCTTTGTTAAAAAATAATGTCCAATTAAAACAAAAAGTAACCAACAACCAAAAAAAAAATTCATCCAAATTTATTAAAAAACAAAAGTTATATCTAGAAAAAAAATCAGTTCTAGTTAAACAAAAGAAAAGAAAAAGATGAAGAAAAGCAAAAAAAAAAACACTGTTACGCCACACCCCAGAAAAAAAAAAAAAAAAAGTCCAGGAGGAAATCAAAAGAAAGTAAAAAAGAAAAATAGAAAAAAGAAAAAAGCAACGTCTAGCAGGAAAAAAGAAAAAGAAAAAGAAAAAAAGGCCAACGTACTGTCTGGACAAAATACATGGGCATTTTGCAAAACGCCACTGTCTTATTAAATGATGTCACCCTCTTCTTACTGTTCACGGTGTCGTTTTGGCTTTGCTTTGTTTTGTTTTCTTCAAATTTTCAGTCTTCACTGTTTTCTTCTTCGGTTCTTTCATCTTGACAAGCAGAGATCAAATAGTATAGCTCTAGTAATTAAAGACAAAAAGATGGGCCTAAACTTAGAATCGGTTTAGCAAAAAGTTTAATAAATACAAATTAGCCAGAGATAAACTTGACAGCTTTTCTCCCCACACCATTTATGACACTTATTCAATGCCCCACCATTTTTGTAACAATCGAGTCACCATGAATTTACGCTTTGTCCTCATTTTGAACACGCGGGATGTGTTTGCTATAGTGTACAGTAGAGTTGACAAATACGATGACTCTACCATTATGGTCCACCACTTAGTATATGTTCGGATCGTTTGCATTTTTTTTTTAAAGTGCTTTTATGTGGCTGGTGGCTTTTTCAGTGGGTCTTGTGCATTGTTTATAGGACCTACAAACCTCTTTTTTCAACAAAATTTTCATTAAAAATGGGTCCTACGGCATTATTCACATATTTAAAAATTATTTTACTATAGTGTTTTCAGTTTTCAGCAAAATAAGTGGTATTCAAACACACCTTTAGTGTACATTTGGATTGGCATTTTTCAGCAAATGTGTGCGTCTGCGTTTTATTTGCAGGTCCATGGGTACTGTTCATGGATCCAAAAAAGTCAGCAAACACAGTTTTCTCTCTCTTTTTGGGTCTCATAGTACTATTCACACATTTAAAAATTATTTTGTTACAGTGTTTTCAGTAACAAATTTTCAATTTTCAGCAAATATGCGGTATCCAAACTGAGCCTTAACTTATTTGAAACTCTCAAAGAATTACAGTAGCTATTAAAAATAAAATAACAAAAGAGAAACTTCATTTGCAAATTTCAGATTGGATTTCTACTCACTCCAAGTCGACGCATTTTCAAAACTACGCAAGTCTGGTTGGGGATCAAGTTATTTCTTCTTTTCTAATTTTAGATCCACCTATTCTAGCCCCAATCTCAAGTGCGTTTCCTTATTCTCTCAGTCTCTTCTATTGTTAAAATTTTGTGGAGTTTGATGTGTTGTTATAGTCTTTTTTGGCTCTGATTTTTGGACTAGATTATTTTAGTTTTAGGTTTTTTGGGTTTATGATGTTTGTGTTATTTACTGGGTTTATGATATGAGATATGAACTTTAAATATCAACACCAAACCTTTAAAACTGAGATCTTTTGGCTTTATTTACTAGGTTTATTTTATCAGATTAAAGCTTTTATTTTTCACCTTTGCATTCTTCTTTTATCTTCAGGTTGGGTTTGTGTGTGGATGAAAATTGAGAACTAAATTATGAAAATTGAGATATGGGTGTGTTGAGAATCAAACACTGTAAACTTTCAAATCTTTGAGACTTCGACCATACTTGCTTATGCCCCATTTGAGCTTTAAATTAAATTTTCTTTTATTGCGATGATCTTAGCCACATAATAACTAGATTTGATTGTGTAGAACTCATTGTTGGAATGTGACCAAAACATAGCATCATTTGTCTGATAACAAGTCAGGGAAACACATAGAATTGCCTCAACATCCCCACTATCAAAGTTTTAAGACTTTAGACTTAAGAGTTGTAATAGCCATTTTAATTTTATGTTTTCAAAAATGCTTGCAAATTGTGTCTTATTCACAATTAAAAATAGATTCTCATAAAATAAAATAAAAAACAGTTAAAAATAAAGTGAGGCTAAAAATCGCACAATCTCCCATTCAATTTAAGAAGATAGTTTAAACTTTAATGTTTTAATAGTTTGCAATGCAAAGTGCAAAGAATTTATAATTTAGTCTTTTAGAGTGGATTTAAGTAAATGCATAATCTTCTAAAAAAGAAGAAGTAATTAATACATAAAACTAACAATATTTATGTTTTTTGTTTTTTTAGTTGACATGATTTATTATTTTGGTCATGCAAAGACACTGTTGTATAACTAATACTAGGCTTAGGCACATGCACAATATATATGAGCACCTAAACCATGCAGTTGCACTTTTTTAATGTAAGAGAGAGAAGTTAAAAGGTTTAAAATTATTCATTTGTTCTAATGGTAAAAATTAAAAATGATATATATATATATATATTTTTTTTTAAAAGTTTAAAAGTCTCATTATTAAAAGACAATTGTATGATTTTTTTTTAACTGTACTTTAATAATTAATTTTTTTTATAAATATATAAACAAACTGTGTAAATATAATCAAATAAAGAAGATTGTACTCGTTGTACTCCATTTCTTTGATTTATTTTTTGTACATTCACATTTCACGTAACCTTTCACAGTTTTTGATGTCTTACTTTTAGGGGCGGCAATTTGTATTTGCGTGTCGAGTTTGTGTTGTGTTGACTTATGAGTATTTGACTATATGAGTTAATACTAACCCGACATCTTTAATTCTTAAAAGGGTCAAGATTCATTAATCCTAACAAGACCTATTTATTAAACGGGTTAGATTGTCGACCTGTTTATCAGATTTTATCATAATGAAGAAAAGTTATTATTAACTAAATGGATATGAATTATGAAAAACCAAACAAATAAATATTTTTAATATAAAATTTAAAACTAATGACTAGTTGTATCACAAATAATCATTCAAAACTAAAACATATCTCAATATCACAAATAATTAATTATAATATGTCAAGCACAATAAACAACTAATAAGTTTATACACCTAGGGTTTGAAGGGTTTATTGGTAAAATGTCATTTAATTAAATGAGTTAGATGGGTCAAATGGGTTTTATGTGATGGACACTAACCCAATCCATTTATTAAACAGGTCAGTTGTGTCAACCTGAATATGACACTAATCCATTAAACCTTAACCCATAACCTGTTAACTTCGTGTCGTGTCGTGTCGGATTCACGTGTTGTGTTTAATTTTGCCACCTTTACTTACTTTTCAACTTTTCATATATTATTTTTTCTTCTTCTCATCTCCTTACCTTCTTCACTGACTTGACCAGACCTTCTTCTTCCATTTTTTACTTTCTTCCATTCTCACGGTACCCTCTCAGCCTCTTAGGATCTACTCATCGTTTAGCTCTTTTCAAGAAAAAAAAAAAATACTCATTGT
This sequence comes from Quercus phellos, assembly GCA_028566155.1. Taxonomy (NCBI): domain Eukaryota; kingdom Viridiplantae; phylum Streptophyta; class Magnoliopsida; order Fagales; family Fagaceae; genus Quercus; species Quercus phellos. The sequence continues at coordinate 222 of JAOWBE010017072.1, read as the reverse complement.
TTTGTTCTTTGTTTTACCAATAATGATTGTAAGGGCGCGAAAATGGAGCTTTAGCCTACTAAGCACAATGGATTACAACCCAATGAGTCCGGCACATTATATTTGTAAGAGCATCCACAACAGATGTTGCAAAAAAAATGCAATTTTGACACACCAAAAGCCTACTTTATTATTTTACCACATCATTTTACAACATCCCATTTATCAAATGTTTTATCATTC
>JAOWBE010017042.1:0-25457 GCA_028566155.1 Quercus phellos | reverse complement strand
CTTGTAACAGCAAGGTGGAGAGAGTGAGATTGTGAGTTCAAGACCCACAAGATGTGTGTGTTACTAATGGGTAAGGTTTTTTTTTTTTCCTTCTTTTTCTTTTTTTTATAATTTTTTTATTGTTTATATGTAACTACTATTACAAATGAGGAAATAGATAAGAAAATAATTGGCCTACTCCTAAATAATTACAATCTCAATTTCATAAGATCTATAATGTATGAACTCTAGAAAAGAAGTTGACAGGGATGCTACTCAAAACAGTAAACCACTCATACAGGGATCTCAACAAGTACATGCATAGACCATTCAACACCATATAAAATTCCAAAGAGAGTAAACACAAAGGACCACATGTTACCATCTCAGGCATGACCCAAGAAATCCCAAAGAGAGTAAAAACAGAAGATTACATGTTATTGCCAAGGAACAATGTAAAAGATGGCAAGCAACAAACTCTCCGTCACTCTTGCAAGTGCAACACTAGTCAACAGTCATTAATTAGGGAGAGTTTTCAAAGATTATCCACAGTCAAAATTTTGTCAAATGTTGGTACACAAGCAATGAACGCACCCATATGGGGTGCCTTTACACTCCATATTCTCCTCCAGGGCAAGTGAGTTCTTATAGAATCCTCTAAGACCCAGTAGACAGACCAAACCTTGAACTTTCCATTTTAGCTAATCTCCATGGATGTTAATCTTCGAGATGGCCTTAAGAATACTTATTTTAAAAAAAATAAAAAAATAAAAAAAAGAATACTTATCAACCAAAAAAAATGGCCTTAGGAATACTAATCATCAAAGAAATTATCCACTGCTTCCAACTGAGGGTTCAGGATATGTCCAGCACCCAATTAAGAAGCCACAGAAGCACCTTCATCTATGGCCACTCAAGGAACAAATCCCTAAGAAAAACTTCAGCACACCAAAATAACAGCATAAAATATGTAAAAGAGAGGATAAAGCGCTGTTATTAAGAGCACTCTTTTTGCAGTGATAAGAAAAAAGAGTGCTCTTAATAAAAGTGATCTTCCCCCCATTTTGCAAGATACAATTTCTTGCTGGCAAGCCTATTCTCCATCTTTTCAACAATCAAATTCCAAAACGCTCACACCTTATGGGAGATTCCAGTGGTAAGCCTAAATATGTTACAGGAAGTTAACCCAACTTGCAACGCAAAATTGCTGCCTAGTCCATAGCTTTGTTCACCCCACCGGTACAAGCTCACTTTTATTTCAAATTGATACAACTTTAAAAAGAAGGATATATCTAAGGAAACCAAGATGCTAATCATTTTCCTTACAGAACAATATTATATCATCCGCAAAGAGAAGGTGCAAGATTTCCATGCCTATTCACCCTTCAACTTTAAATCCAAGCAATTGAAGCACCTTCAACAACTCTATGCAATGTCCTACTCACGATCTCCATCATTAAGATAAACAATAATGGAGATAATGGATTCCTTGTCTCAATCCTCTAGAAATACCAAAGAAGCCGGTAGGACTACAAACAACCATTGATCATGATTGAGAATTGAGTAGCAAATACACAAAAATGTATCCAATCCAGCCATTTCACTGCAAAACTGTATTTCTCAAAACAAGAACAGCAAGCAACCCCAATTCATGATCATAATCCTTCTTGACATCTAGCTTACAAAAACCACTGGGCTTCCACTTCGCAGTCTACTGTCCAAGCACTGAATCAAGGATCTGCCTAGTTGGTCTTGAACTCACAACATCGTCCTCCGCCCTATTCTTATATGGGGAGGAAGTGTCATTTGAGTTGCAGCTAATTGGTAAGTAGAATGAAAATAGTATGAAATCCTATTTAATTTCTAAGAGGGAGAACAAGATCTAAGGAATCTAACTTGCATGAAAACTGTAGTCAATTCTTTTGTGGTACAAGTGCTAGTTAATACAGAAAGAAGGAAAAACTATCATAAAATCATTAGAACCACACCTTTCCTTCACCAATTAATTTTCCAAGCTCTTTAATGACGAGAGATGTGCCTCCTGTTCCCAGTCCAATCACCATTCCAGATTTTACAATTGCCACAGCCCTCTTAGCAAGGGCAAAAGCTTAAAAACATCTTGTGCTGCAAAAGATGTGGAAAGAAAACTAGACTGAACTACATAAACATGTAAAAAGTTTGAACTAGTTTCTCCAATATGCTAGAGTATAATCCACAAGAGAAAAGAATGTACAAAAATAACAGGAAAGAGTAATTACTTAAACAGTCCATGAAGTAACACACCATGCCAATGTTGACATACAAATCAGTGATAGATGTCCTTGTCCCATAAACACATTCACAAGCAATTACAAACAGATTTACATAAGCACCTACAAAATATAAATATAGGAGCAATGCATAAATTCATGGGCCTAAAGGACTCACAGCACATAGAATCTGATGTCCAGATTTCAAGGCTAGATTATAAAGTGCTCTTTTTTTCCCACATGCAACAAACATAGGGTGGTGCATAACCTGCCCATGCATTAATCCCCAACTTATATGTGTCACAGCCATTAATATTTTCTACTGGAAATGAAAGCCAAATCCATACACAGACTTTTCATTTTCCAAACTTTAATATACACAGTCTTAGTTGAACCCGAAGAAGACTTCCCAGCCGAATAGGGCACAAAATGATTGGACTGTCAATGCAAATGTTTGCACTGAAACTAGCAAGATAACACTTGTATTTGACTACAATTTAGATGACATATATAAGAACATAATGAACAATTTGTACTAACTAAACAGATCACAACCAATTCAAGGTCAAAAACAAGATAAATTTTGTTCTAAATGGCATTCTAATCCAAACAGGTCAGTCCCAGGAAAGAATGAACATAAACATAAGAGCAGAACTTCGAAACCCTTCATATGTGCAAACCTTCAAGCTACTCATTTACTCATTAGCTAATAATCAGTGAAAGGCATCCATTCCCAGGATGACCCATTGTTTGATTTTGGGGTTCTTTCGGAGTAGAGGAATAAGGAAACTCAGACACAACAGAGGCCTAGAGCTGAAACGGACATTAAAAAAATAAAAAAAATAAAATAAAAAATAAAAATAAAAATAAAACTGTGGAATCTGGGACAACTACTGATGATTGGGCGAGATGAAAAGGAAAATGGGATTTGCTGGAGATGGGTGTCGACCAATTCTTGGATTTTGGGGTTAGTTCGGGACAGAGGAAGAGGAGGAAATCATAACAACATAGCCCGTATAACAGAAAAGGAACGGAACTCACTGGCAAAACTGGGCAATCAAAGACGAGTGAGCTTTGAGAAATTTCTTTAGGGGTTTGTTGGAGATGGGTCCTGTGGATATGGAGGCGGAAGAGTAGAGCTGATGGACTCTGTCCTAACATTTGGTGTGTGTGTGTGTGTGTGTGTGTGTGATGAGGAAGACAAATTTTGGATGAAAGGAGAGAGAAGGTCACACGCGCGAGAAACATATGACCGTTCTGAAAGTGCAGGCTGTGGGCTCCACCAAAAAGTGAAAAAGTTGAGATACACGGGTTTGGGTTATAAACCAAACAAGATTTTTCAGTTTTGGATTTTTTGCTGAGATAGAGTTTGGAGATATGACAAGGTGATGAGTTTTGAGTTATTGTTTTTGAGTTTTGAGATATGCTCAAACCAAACACCCACTGTGTGAGTGTTATAAAAAGTGTGCACTAGTTTATATTCTGGACAAACAAAGAGGGCATAAAGAAATAAACAGTTACAATACAAGTAATGAGAGTCTTACGAATAGAGAGAGTCTCTGGGACTGAACTGGGGCTTCGCCAGAGAACACGGTGTTGGGTTGGTGGGATGAACAACACGTACACAAGAAGTGCAGCCAACACAAAAAACGCACCAACTCACTTTGAAAATCAAACGGCCGGTCACCTAAACACTATGATTTTCAAGTGTAGCCAACACTTATGGCATGTATAATGAATTTTTTTTTTAATTATATTTATTTATAATCATGAAATCTGTATCTAGTCATACACGTGTGTGTGTGAGAGAGAGAGAGAGAGAGAGAGAGAGAATAAGTATAAGGTAGTTTGGCTTGAATTTTATAATAGGATAGAGTTATTTTCTCTCTTTTTTGACAGATTTGACAATTATTACTTAGGAATTCTTATTTCCTATCTAAATAAGAAATACTAGCCTCATCACAAACCAAGTGTGATGAGGCTTTTTTTTTTTTCAATTTAATATTATTTTTTAATTTAAATTTATCTATTACATAAAAAATGATTTTTATAAAACTAAAATTTAGAATTTGAAATAGAATAAATTGCTGGGTTAATGTGTGCTAGTTTTTAGGAAAAAATTGTATAAAACCTATGTGACATATGTTTAGATAGAAAGTGTGCTCATTTTCAGGAAAAAAGTTTCTCTTGTAGTTTTTTTTTTTTTTAATTTTGTTGAATTACAATTTTAACCCTATTTTTTTATTTTTTAAGAATAATAATTATCTAATTAGATTATGAGTATTTTTGGCATTTTTTAAAATCATAACTATCTTTCTGAATCTTTTTAATATATAGAGATAATATAAGTTATAATAGTAATTTTGTTTTAACCAAAAAAAAATAGTAATTTTGTTTTAACCAAAAAAAAAATAGTAATTTTGTTTAATGTACCTAATAACTTAAAAAATTAATAGTGTAGGGATGAAAGGCCTAGATATAGGTATTGGGTCATAGGCCATGCCCGAGGACATCAAATAGTCCGAGGACAGATAAATGTTAATGAAGGCATACGGATTAATGGGCCGTGGAAGAAGTCTAGTCATAAGGAGCTACGGACGTTGTCCGAGGAGAGACACCTCCTTGACTAAGCAAAGTAGAGGTCAAATGGTCCAACCATCCATCAAGAACAGAGCAACGGGCAATCGTGGTTGAAAGGATAAACAACAGAGAGAGGGATGAGACAAAAAAGAGTTGGGAAATATCTGAAAAGAAAGCTGCTACCACTACATTGAATGCTCTACATCTAACACCTAGGCCGCATTAATATGGAGGTGATACCTAAATAGTAACTTTCAGTCTTACAGCTACCCACAAAGACTTTAGAAAGGTGCTAATAGGACAAGTATTAAAGAGATTAACAATTTGATCTACACGTGGAGGGCTGGGATGAAAAAAGGAAGGAGAATATAAAGGAGAAAAACTCCATTACAAGGGGATCATCAGAAAATCTAAGGAAAAATCACTATATACTCAAGAACTGTAATTTTGTATAAGTGTGAAAGAAATATATAAGAACAAACCATCCTCGAACTTAACCGAGGAGAACTTTCCTTGCTCAAAATTGTATGTTTTATTCTTTCCAACAATAACTAACCTACTGTGATTACTATCCACTTAACTCATTGAGAGTTCATCTTCAAGCCCACTCTTTAACAAATTCATTGTTTTGAGCTCTTTGGTCCAGTAACCCTTCATTTGGGCTTTAGGAACAAATCGTGTCCTTACAATTGGTGCCGTCTGTGGGAAGCTTGAACATTCTTAAGTTCGTCCAATCATGGTAGGCTTAAGACCAAACTATGAAGAATCTATGGGATCCCAACGTCAAGAACAATTCCTCAGTCTTAAACGAAAGAGAGATCGTGAAGTTAGCGTGCACACCACCCATACAAGTAGGAGTCATTCTAGAAGTGGGAGTCATGTGTCCTATGGAGAAAATACCAGAAACATGCAGTTGGAGATAGACCATTTACGGAGGAAGTTACGCCGTAAGCAACAGAGAGGAACTCCCTCAAGCTCAGAGTCTCCTTCTGATAATGATGATGCTAGTTATAGACCCAGATCAAGGACTCCTCCCAGTGAGTCTTTTTCTTGTGATGAGAATTGCCATTATAGGCAGAGAAGCAGAAGCCCATCTCACAAGGGCCTGGGCAATAATGCTATGAGTAAGACCTTGCGCCAAATTTCTAAATCACCGTTTACATGGAGGATTAAAGGGGAAAAACTTTCTCAACGGTTTACTTAACCAACATTTACCATGTATAATGGTAGGACGGATCTTGTGGAGCATGTTAGCCATTTCAATCAAAGAATGGTCGTTCACTCAAAGAATGAAGCTTTAATGTGCAAGGTATTCCCATCTAGCTTAGGATCAGTAGTGATAAGATGGATTTATGGGTTGGAGGAAGGGTCAATCAACTCCTTTCAGGAGCTTACCAGGGCTTTTAGAGCCCATTTTGTTACTTGTAGTAGGGTTCATTATCCCTTGGATTCTTTGCTGTTTATGGCCATGCGAGAGGGAGAAACCCTAAAGACATACTCGAATAGGTATTAGGAGATGTTAACAAAATAGATGAAAATTTTGATGATGTAGCAATAAAAACATTTAAGGTTGGCTTGCCTGCTGAGTATGATTTGAGGAAGTCTTTGACAAGGAAGCGTGCCCGAAATGTGCGCCAGCTCATGGATCAGATTAATGAGTATAAACGAGTGGAAGAGGATTAACAACAAGGGAAAGGGAAAGCTAAAGTAATTCCCTAAGACCGAAGGGATTTCAGATCAGAGAGGTAAAATAATAATATGTCTCGAAGAGATTTTGCTAGACATGCTAGGTCTGTTACTACCCAGGTAGTCAGTACTGTGTTTAGAGAGCCTGTACGCCAAATCTTGAAGAAGATAAATAATAAGCCATACTTCAAGTAGCCAAATAAGATGGGAGGAGATCCCACGAAGTGCAATCAAAATCTTCATTGCCAGTACCACTAGGTCCAAGGACACACTACAGAAGAGTGTAGGACTTTACGTGATTACCTAAAGTAGCTAGTTAAAATTGGGAAATTGAAACAATTCTTATATCAGCCTAATAGACATGGGAACCAGGCAAGGTCGGCACATCAAAAGGATGCTTCTTCAAGACTGCCCTTGGGGATGATCAGTGTTATTCTTGCTACCCCAGGTAGGACTGGTTCCTATCCATCCAGGGTGATATCTATAGCCCAGCTACATGCTAAGGACTTAACCCCTGATTCTAAGAGGGGTAGAATGGAAGTCCGGCCAACTCTAGCTTTTCTGATAAGGATAAGGTGGGAACCCTACAGCACATGATGATGCCCTGGTGGTTACCCTCAGGATTGAAGGGTATGATGTGAAGAGGGTTTTGGTAGATCAAAGCAGTGGCGCAAAGATCATATATCCTGATCTATACAAAGGGCTCAAGCTAAAACCTGAGGACCTGGCCTGCTATGTTCTCCTTTGGTGGAGTTCAATGGGAAGACAATCATCCCAAGGGGCCAGATCAGATTACCTGTTCAGGCAGAGTCGGAGGTCATGGAAGTGGACTTTATTATAGTGGATGCATATTCCCCCTACGCTGTTATTATGGCGAGACCTTAGCTTCATGCCATGGGCGCTGTTTCCTCCACTTTGCACTTAAAAGTGAAGTATCCTTCAGGCAACCAAGTTGAGGAATTAATTAGAAGTCAATCTATGGCCAGATAATGTTTGGTGGTTAAAATTAGGAATTAGTTTGAAAGTGAATCCTTGGCTCTTACAAAAAGGGATTTATAGCAATCAAGGAGAACAGTCCTGTCCTCAAGTGTTATGGCAAAAGGGGCAAAGTGTAAAAAGTTAGAAAAAATCATTATTGACAATGATAAGGATAAGTTTTTCCAAGTGGGAGTTCAATTGCCTCCTCAGGAGAAGGAAGAAGTGGTTGCTTTTCTTAGGCAGAACATTGATATGTTTGTGTGGAGTGCTTATGAAGCTCCCGAGGTGGATCCAAATTTCATCTATCATCATCTAAACATTAATCCATCTATCACCCCTAAGAAGCAACCACCTTGGCGCTCTTCCAAAGAACATTCTGATGTTGTTAAAGAGAAGGTAATCAAACTTAAGCGGGCAGGAGCAATAAAAGAAGTGTTTTACCTTGAGTGGCTAGCCAATATAGTGATGGTAAAGAAGAAGAAAGGAAAATGGCAAGTATTTTTGGACTTCACAGATCTAAACAAAACTTGCCCCAAAGATCCCTTCACGATACCTTGAATAGACCAGTTGGTGGATGCAACAATTGGTCATCCTCGGATGAGCTTTTTGGGTGCCTTTCAGGGGTACCATCAGATACCATTGGCTTTGGATGATTAGAAGAAGACTGCTTTTGTTACACCCACTAGGAATTACCATTACAAAGTGATGCCCTTTAGACTGAAGAATACAAGATCCACCTATCAGAGGATGATGACTTGGATGTTTGAACCTCAATTTAGCAAAAATATTGAAGTCTACATAGATGATATAGTGGTGAAAAGTAAGGTAAAGTCTAAGCATGTGAATGACCTCGAAAGTATTTTTGAAGTGCTGAGAAAGCACAAACTATGCCCTAATGCTTCTAAGTGTTCTTTTGGCGTCAGTTTAGGTAAATTTCTAGGTTATATGGTCACTCATCATGGAATTAAAGTCAACCTTGATCAAATTAAGATAATCTATCATTTACAACCTTCTTGAAATCCCAAGGAAGTCTAGAAGTTGTCGGGAATGACTACAGCCTTGAACCGATTTATCTCTCGGTCCGCAGACAAATGTAGGCCTTTCTTCCAATTGTTGCACAAATAGAAAGGATTTGAGTGAACTAAAAAGTGTGCATTAGCCTTTCAGCAGTTGAAGGATTATCTTTCTCAGTCACCCATTATGTCCAGGCCCGAAGAGAAAGAGGTTCTTTCATCTACATTGTTGTAGCTTCCCATGCAGTTAGTCTAGTATTGGTAACGGTGAACAATGGAGTACAACGGCCAGTCTATTACGTGAGCAAGTCACTACATGAAATAGAGATTCATTATTTGCCTCTAGAGAAGGCTATTTTGGCTGTGGTATATGCTACACGGAAACTCCCTCATTATTTCCAAGGTCACACAGTTGTGGTTTTAACCCAACTTCCTTTTCAATCATTGCTTCGAAAGGCTAATTATACAGGGAGGATTGCCAAGTGAGGAACAATTTTGGAGGCCTTTGATATTAAGTATATGCCTTGGACCTCTATTATGGGACAAGTTCTTGCAGATTTAGTGGCAAAATTTATTGAATCTCCAATAGAGATAGAGGATAAGGAACAAAACTTAGGAGGAAAACCAGTTGAAACAATTTCTCTACTAGGACCCTCATCTTGGAAATTGTATGTTGATGGTGCAGCTAATCAGAGAGGATTTGGAGTAGGGCTAGTTATGGTGTCCCCAGACAAGATCACTATTGAGAAATCTTTAAGGTTAGGTTTCTCGGCCATGAACAATGAAGCCGAGTACAAAACTTTGTTGGTAGGGATGACCATGGTTCAGAAAATAGGACGAAACTCAATAGAAGTGTTCTCGGACTCAAGGTTGGTGGTAGGCCAAGTAAAGGGGGAGTGGGAAGTTAGGGATTTGAGAATGCAAGGGTATTTGAATCAAGCTTGGCGTTTGCAGTCAAGTTTTAATTTTTTCACTTTGCAACAAATCTCAAGAAGCAAAAATATGCATGCTAATTCTCTGGCTACTTTGGCAACATCTTTTAGACAAGACTTACCTCGAGTTATACTCATTGAGGATTTGCATAAGCCTATCGAAGAGAAGACAGAGAAGGTCCAAGTTCACCAAATCATGGTCGAGCCTAGCTGAATGGATCATTTGGTCCTGTTTCTCAAGAAAGGTATTCTGCCTGATGAGAAGGGAGAGGCAGATAAGGTATGGAGGAAAGCTTCTCATTTCTGGTTGTCTGAGGAGCAAAAGTTGTACAAATGTTCATTTTCTGGACCATACTTACTCTGTGTCCATCCTGAAGCACTATAAAGAGTTACATAAAGGGATATGTGGAAGTCATATAGGGGCAGGTCACTATCCCATAGGGCTCTTACCTAGGGGTATTGGTGACCAAGTATGCAGAAAGAAGCACAGGAGTATGTGAAGAAGTGTGATCAATGCCAGAGATTTGCTCTGAACATTCATTAGCTAAAGGGTGTCCTCAATCCTCTGTCTAGTCTTTGGTCATTTGTTCAATGGGGATTGAACATTGTAGGACCATTTCCTAAAGCTATAGGAAATCGAAGATGGCTTCTGGTCAGGAATAATTATTTCACAAAGTGGGCGGAAGCTAATATTAGAGATCTGGATGCAAAAAAGTTTGTATGGAAGAATATTGTCACTCAATTTAGGATTCCTCACACCCACATCTCAGATAATGAGCTCCAGTTTAATAGTAAAGTCTTTAGGAGATACTGCTGTGAATTAGGCATTAGAAACAGATATTTAGCTCCAGCTTATCCACAAGGAAATGGGCAGGTTGAGGCAGTTAACAAAGTTATAGTGAATAGACTTAAGAAGAGATTAGATAAGGCAAAAGGTAGATGGGTGGAAGAATTACCACATGTTTTCTGGACATATCGGACTACTCCTCGTTGGTCAACTAGGGAATCACTCTTTTCAATGACTTATGGGTCCAAGACTGTGATCCCTCTAAAAACTGGATTTCCAACACTAAGAACGAGCTTGTTCACTCTAGATAACAATAATAGGCTATTGGAGAAAAGTCTTGATTTGATTAAGGAACGAAGAGAAGCTGTCATGATTCAACTAGCATAATATCAATAGAAGCTCAAACAAGGGTATGATACCAGTGTAAGGGCAAGGCCATCAACACCTGGTGACTTGATATTGAGAAAAGTTGTGGGTACTACAAAGAACCCATCATAGGGAAAGTTGGGCCCAATTTGGACCATACCGCATCACCTCGGTAGTTGATATAGGTGCTTATTTTTTAGAAGATCTAGACGCAAATGTTGTACCACATCCTTGGAATGTAAACAACCTACGAAAGTATTACTATTAATGAAAGGCAACTCTGCCACATTTATGTTTATAATATTATATGCTATGTATTCTATTCCTTTAAGTATTAAACAGAATCTCAGTCATGCTTGGTTCCTCGAACCACATACTTTGGGTAAATTAATACTTTCAGTTATTTAGTTAAGTGTTAAACAGAATATTGGTTATGTCTAATTCCTCGAACCGCATACCTTAGGTAAATTAACATTGTCTATTTATCTACGTGTTAAACAGAATATTGGTCATGCCTAGTTCCTTGGACTACATACCTTGGGTAAATTAACATTATCTATTTATCTAAGTGTTAAACAAAACCTTGGTCATGCATGATTCCTTGGACCATATACCTTGGCTCGGATATAGGTATTAGGCCGTGGGTCGTGCCCGAGGACATCAAATAGTCCGAGGACAGGTAAATGTTAACGAAAGCATACCGATTAATGGGCCATGGAAGAAGTCTAGTCATAAGGAGTTGGGGAAGTTGTCCGAGGAGAGACACCTCCTCGACTAAGCAAGGTATAAGTCAAATAGTCCAAGCATCCATCAAGAAGAGAGTAACAGGCAATCGTGGTTGAAAGGATAAACACCAAAAAGAGGGATGAGACAAAAGAGAGTTTGGAAATATCTGAAAAAGAAGCTGCTATCACCGCATTAAATGCTCTGCATCTAACCCCCTAACCACATTAATGTGGAGGTGATACCTAAATAGTAACTTTCAGTCTTACAGCTACCCATAAAGACTTCAAGAAGGTGCCGATAGGACAAGTATCAAAGAGATTAACAATTTGATCTGCACGTGAAGGGCTAAGATGAAAGAAGGAAAGAGAATATAAAGGAGAAAAACCCCATTACAAGGGGGTCATCAAAAAATCTAAAGAAAAATCATTGTATACTCAAGAACTGTAATTTTGTATAAGTGTAAGAGAAATATATAAGAACAAACCATCCTCGGACTTAACCGAGGAGAACTTTCCTTGCTCAAAACTGTATGTTTTATTCTTTCCAACAATAACTAACCTACTGTGATTACTATCCACCTAACTCATTGAGAGTTCATCTTCAAGCCCACTCTCTAATAAATTCATTGTTTTAGGCTCTTTGAGCCATTGACCCTTCATTTGGGCTTTAAGAGCAAGTCGTGTCCTTACAAATAGTGTTATATTAAATTAAATAAAAAATTTCAATGTCTTTTTCTCAAAAAATAAAAATAAAAAATAAAACATTTCAATGTCTTACGAGGGTGATCATTATATTCTTGCCAATACATTTTTCTTTCCTTAGTATTGCTTTTGAAACACATAGAATCTGTTTCAACTTTCAAGTATTAACTTATCTCCTTTTTTAAGTAAAATAAACCTTAAGTAAGTCATTTAAATTTGTCTTGATTTGTTTTACCAACTCTAAGTCTTTTTAATTCCTTTTTTTTTTTTTTGCCTTTTTAAAGTTTTTCAAGAGAGAGATTTTCTCATATAAGAAGAGAGATTTTTTTTTTTTCATATAATTTCTTCCATGACATTTTTATACTATATAAAATTGTGGGGCCGAAGGATTTGGCAAGCCCGGCCCGTTTCATATCAAACCCAACCCCCACATTGAGAAAGAGGAAACGTCCAAGGATGAATAAGGAAAGCCCAAAGCTGCTAGAAGGCTTCGCCGAGGACCATCCCGTCCTTGGCAAACAGGGGTCACGGAAGGAAAAAGTAGCACACCCTCAAAGGCAGCCTTCCCTGTCGTCTTAAACAAAAGGACCAACACAGAGGGACAACTATGGGGGCATGATGGAGGAGCAATACTAGGAGAGGCTATTACCTCCGCATTAAATGCCCGCAACTGACAGTCTGACCACATTAATGAAGAAATGACCCCTGAATAGTGTCACCTTGTTTGCTGCAACTCACAGCAAGTTGAGGAAGGCGTCGGATGGGACAGGCACTCAAGTAGCGACATGCATGATCAACAAATGGATGGCCAAGATCAATAAGAGAGGGATATATAACAGGAAATGCCCTCCAAGGGAAAGGGGGACAAAAAAAAACAAAGAGAAAAGGAAGGAAGACGGTTGCAGTTCTTAGGACTCCTAAAAGCTCTCGCCGTGAAGCACCAAAAAACTGAGAAGAAGAAGAATTTATCCTCGGACAAAGCCCGAGGATAAACTTTTACCCTTTTTCCACGCGTTCGACCATTCCACTTCCTTACGATCATGTCCAATTGTTGTAGCTCTCACTAAGGCCCAGTTGTTTAGCCCATTTTCTCTACCAAATTTATTGTATCGGGCCTGTTAGGTTTGGGTTGATTTGCGTCTACAGTGAAGGACCTCCCAAAAGTGGACCCTACAATTGGCGCTGTCTGTAGGAAGAACTCGTGTGCTAGTGAGAACAACAATCGAACATGGTAGGATCAGACCCCCATAAGGTAGGCTCCTATCAGCCTGAGCCTGCCAGATCCCAGTAGCAGGGTAATTTCCCAAACCCTGAGCATGGCCGGAACGAAGAGAACGGAAGGTTTCGGGAGGGAAGCGTAAACACCACACAAACCAGTAGAAGCCATTCCCGTGTGAGTAGTCACATATCCCAAAGACGGTATGACGAACAAGCCATGCAGCAAGAGATAAATAACTTGAAGAGAAAGCTACGCCTTGCACAATGAAGACAATCCCCCCTAACCCAGACTCACTTCTCGACGACGAAAATGATGACAACTATAGGCAAAGGTCCAGGACCCCCCCAAGCGAGACTTTCTCTCATATGGAAGAACGCCACCAAAGGTGCGAATGCAAAAGCCCATCTCCAAGGGGCTTGGGACACGACGCCATGAGCAGGGCACTAGACCAGCTCTCTAAGTCACCATTCACACGCTATATCGAAAGGGCTGCGCTTCCCCAGTGATTCCAACAGCCGACCTTCACTGTTTACAACGGCAATACGGACCCCGTGGAGCATATGAGTCAGTTTAACCAAAGGATGGCAATCTGTTCTAAAAATAAGGTGCTGATGTGCAAGGTTTTCCCGTCTAGCTTGGGCCCAACAGCGATGAGGTGGTTCAACGGCCTAAAAGCGGACTCCGTAGATTCATATAGGCAGCTAACCCAAGCCTTCGGTTCTCGATTCGTCACAAATAGCAGAGCCCCTCAGCCCTTGAGCGCATTACTGTCATTATCCATGCGTGACGAAGAGACCCTAAAGACGTACTCAGGTAGGTATTGGGGAATGTATAATGAAATGGATGGAAACTTCGATGACGTCGCCATTAACACCTTCAAGAGCAGCCTCCCAGCCGAGCATGGCTTAAGGAAATCCTTGACTGGTAAGCCTGCCGCCAGCGTGCACCAGCTGATGGATCGGACCGATAACTATAAACGAGTAGAAGAAGACTAGATGCAAGGCAAAGGAAAAGAGAAGGTTATCCCTTAGGAAAAGAGGGATTTCAAGTCGGACCGATACATCAACAGTTGCCCGAGGAGAGACTTCGCGGGGCAATCGGAGACAACCAATGCGCAGAACGTCGAGGCTGTCTCCCGAGAACCGGTGCATTAGGTGCTGGAGAAAATCAAGAGCGAACCGTACTTTAGATAACCGAATAAGATGGCGGGAGAATCCACGAAGCGAAACCAAAACCTTTATTGCCAATACCACCAAGACCACAGACATACCACGGAGAACTGCAGGAACCTCTGGAATTATCTGGACCAGTTGGTCTGAGAAGGAAAGTTGAAGCGCCTGCTGCATCATTCTAGCGATCATCAGAACCAAACACACCAGAAACCCCGAAAGAATGCTGCCCTAAGGCCACTTGTAAGGATGATCAATACGATCCTAGCCATGCCAGGAAGAACAGGAGCCTACCCCTCACGAGTATTGTCCGTAACTCAGCTTCTTACCGGAGAATCCCAACCAGAATCAAAGAAGGCCAGAAGGAATTCTCACCCAATCTTAAGTTTTTCTGAGGAAGACAAGTTTGGAACCACCCAACCCCATGACGATGCGCTGTTGATCACCCTCAGAATCGGAGGCTACGATGTGAAAAGAGTGATGGTGGACAGCAGCAGCACTGTTGAGATTATGTACCCCGACCTCTACAAGGGTTTGAAATTAAAACCAGAAGATTTGACGTCGTATGGATCCCCCTTAATGAGCTTCGACGGAAAGCTTGTCATTCCAAAAGGCATGATTAGGCTGCCCATCTAGACCGGCCCAGAGATTGTGGAGGTGAACTTTATCGTAGTCGACACCTATTCTCCATACACAACCATCATCGGTAGACCCTGGCTCCACACCTTAGGAGTCGTGGCTTCCTCCTTGCACTAGAAGGTAAAATTCCCGTCAGGGGATCAGATCCAAGGTTACCAACCCATGACAAGGTAGTGTATGGTGGCTACCGTCTCACATCGGCTCGATGCGGAGTCCTCGGCCCCTGAGGAAAAGGATTTATAGCAATCAAATGCTCAGGCACCGCCTTTCAAGACAGTCGCCGAGAAAGCAACATGCGAAGACCTAGAGAAGGTGGTCTTCGGGGGTGACACGGAGAAATTCTTTCAGATAGGGGTCAAGTTGCCTCCTTAGGAGAATGAAGAGCTAGTCAAGTTTCTCAAGAGGAACATCGACGTGTTTGCATGGGACACCTGCGATGCTCCAAGAATTGACCCAGCCTTCATCTGCCACCACCTCAACGTCAACCCCTCCATTACCCCCAAAAAGCAATCACCCTGACACCCATCTAGAGAGCATACTGATGCAATCAGGGAAGAGGTGATGAAACTCAAGCATGCTGGGGCTATAAAAGAGGTTTTTTACCCCGAGTGGTTGGCCAACACCGTGGTGGTCAAGAAGAAAAATAGAAAGTGGCAAGTTTACGTGGATTTTACGGACCTAAACAAAGCATGCTCAAAGGACTCGTTCCCCATGCCTTGGATAGACCAGCTGGTGGACGCCACAACAGGCCATCCTCGGATGAGCTTCCTAGACACCTTTCAAGGCTATCATCAAATATCGCTGGCCTTGGAGGACCAGGAGAAGACGGCCTTTGTGACGCCTACGGGGAACTATCACTACAAAGTAATGTCGTTTGGCCTAAAGAATGTAGGTTCCACCTATCAAAGGATGATGATTAGAATGTTCGAACCACAGTTAGGCAAGAACATTGAAATCTATGTTGATGATATGGTGGTAAAAAGCAAGGTGGTGTCTGGACACTTGGGAGACCTCAACGGCATTTTTGACGTCTTAAGGAGGCATAAGCTGCGCTTGAATGCTTCCAAGTGCTCTTTTGGCGTAGGATCGGGAAAGTTCCTAGGGTACATGGTCACGCACAGGGGAATTGAGGTCAACCCTGACCAGATCAAAGCCATTAACGACCTAAAACCACCACGAAATGCCAAAGAGGTCCAAAAGCTCACTAGGATGATCGCCGCCCTAAATCGGTTCATTTCCAGATCGGCGAACAAATGCAAACCATTCTACCTCCTGATCAATAAGTGGAAAGGATTCGAATGGTCCGAGGACTGTACTGCAGCTTTCCAGCAAATCAAGGAATATCTGTCACGGCCACCCATCATGTCTAGTCTTGCGGCCGACGAGATCCTATACGCATATATCGCTATGGCCCCCCATGCAGTGAGCTTGCTACTGATACGAGAGGACAGCGGCCTTCAAAAGCCGGTCTATTATGTGAGCAAATCGCTGCATGAGGTTGAGATCAGATACTCCCCCTTAGAAAAAGCAATACTAGCCGTCGTCCATGCTTCGCGGAAGCTTCCCCACTATTTCCAAGCCCACACAGTAGTGGTTCTAACACAGTTACCCTTGAAATCAGTACTTCGGACTGCAAATTACACCGGAAGGATCGCCTAATGGAACATGATTCTAGAAGCGTGGAAGAAAAGTTGGTTGGCGTGATCTCCACACCAAAACGCCTATGTTAGAAGGTGTATGTTGATGGCGAGACGAATCAAAGAGGATCTGGGGTTGGCCTAGTCCTAATATCTCTTGAGAGGACTACCATAGAGAAGTCCTTGAAACTGGGGTTCTCGGCCACGAACAACGAGGCCGAGTACGAAGCCTTGTTACAAGGGATGGTCATGGTGCAGAAGATGGAAGGAAAAGTAATAGAGATGTTCTCGAACTCGAGACTAGTTGTGGGCTAGGTGAAGGGAGAGATGGAGGCTAAAGATGTGAGAATGCAAGGGTACCTCAGCCAAGTCAAACGCTTGTGGCCAAGTTTCGACCTATTCAGCCTATCACATATCCCCAGAAGTGGAAACACCCACGGAGATTCATTGGCCACACAGGCCACCTTCTTGGCAAGAAAGCTCCCTCGAATTATCCTCGTCGAGCATCTGGGCAAAGCGAGCAAAGTTACGAAAGACACAGTCCGCACCCATGAGGTCAGAGTAGGCCCTAGCTGGATGGACCCCATAGTAACGTTCCTCAAAGACGATATCTTGCCTGAAGAAAAATCAAAGGCTGAAAAAATACGAAGAAACGTGACTCGATTCTGGTTGTCCGAAGATCACAAGTTGTACAAGCACTCCTACTCTGGGCCATATTTACTATGTGTTCACCCTGAAGCATCAGAGCCACTACAAGAAGAGCTACACAAAGGGATCTATGGGAGTCACACAGGAGGAAGATCCCTATCGCACCGAGCCCTTACCTAGGGCTACTGGTGGTCGGGGATGCAGAAGGAAGCTCTGGAGTATGTTAAGAAATGTGACCAATGCCAAAGGTTTGCCTTGAGTATCCATCAGCTATGAGGGGTTCTCAACCCTTTGTCTAGCCCATGGCCATTCGCTCAATGGGGCTTAGATATTGTAGGTCCCTTCCCCAAAGCAGCAGGAAATAAGAGATATCTGCTGGTCGGCACAGATTACTTCACCAAGTGGGTCAAAGCCGAGCCACTGGCTAACATCAGAGATGTAGATGTTAAAAGATTCGTTTGGAGAAACATTGTTACACGATTAGGGGTCTTTCAAACCCTTATCTCGGACAAAGGGCTCCAATTCGATAATAGGGCTTTTAGAAGATACTGCTCCAAACTAGGGATCACAAACAAGTACTCGACCCCAGCTTATCCCCAGGGAAATGGGCAAGCCAAAGCCACCAACAAAGTCATCGTCAATGGGCTTAAGAAAAGACTAGATGACGCTAAGGGGAGATGGGTAAAGGAGCTACCACATGTCTTATGGGCCTACCGAACGACGCCGCAACGGTCAACAGGAGAGACACCCTTCACCATGACTTATAGGGCCAAGGCTGTGATCCCCCTGGAGGCAAACTTCCCAACGTTGAGAACAAACTCCTTCACCCCGAGCGGCAACGATGAGCTGTTGGGAGAGAGCCTAGATCTGATCAAGGAAAGAAGAGAAAGAGCAATGATCCACTTAGCCTATTACCACCAAAAGCTCAAGCAGGGTTATGATGCCAACGTGAAGTTGAGGCCATTAGCACCAGGTGATTTAGTGTTAAGGAAAGTCGTCGGTGCTGCCAAGAACCCATCCTGGGGAAAGCTCGAACCCAATTGGGAAGGGCCATTCCAGATTACTACGGTAGCAGGAATAGGTGCATACTATTTAGAAGACTTAGACGAAAAAGCTGTACCCCGTCCTTGGAATGTAAATAACCTGAAGAGGTACTATTATTAACGAAGAGCACTTCTCCAACTCAAATTTTTAATTTGTCCTGACTACACGTCTTATATTATATAAAAAGAAAAAACTAAGTACTAAATAGAACCAAGGTCTTGCATGGTCCTCGGATTTAAACCTATGGGCAAACTAGCTACTTCCAAGAAAAAACTAGGTACTAGACAAAACCAAGGTCTTGCATGGTCCTCGGACTCAAACCTATAGGGAAACTAGCTACGGTGAAATCCTAATAAGCACTACATAATAGTCTGGTCCTCGCCCCGCAATCGAGGTGCTAATAGATGAAACTATTCCCCCTATGTAAATAAGTAGGCAAAATTTTGATGCAAATATTCAAACAAGTCCGCTATCAGATTAGTTATTCTTCTCGCACCTCCCCTTATTTCGAAGCCTCGAAGAAAGTAAGGGTCAATAATGGAGGCATGGATCCTCGGGCTAAAGCCTTGAAAGAAGTTAATAAGATCAAAAATTCACACAAGTCCTGAGCTTAGCCTAAACGCACACCCAGGGCCTCTGAGTTTGGGGGCTCCAGGGCTTTAAAGCAAGCATGGTGCATATATATATATTATCATTTTCGGGTGTGCGATCCATACTAATGGTGATAACAGATAATAAAAGCGAGCGAAACGAAAAGAAAAGGAAAAATTTCATTCATTCAAAGGGAGCCCTATTATAGCAGATCACTCTGTTCCAAAAAAAAAAAAAAAACATAACAAATACAAAACCAGAGCTACCCTGGGTGGCCTACTCCTTTAACTTGGCCTCGGCCCCCACCTCGAAGAGCTGAGCAAGTGAGGTCTCAAGATCTTTGGAGCCCTCACCAAGGGGAACCAACTGAAGAGGCTCGACGATGATAATCGGCCCCTCGGCATGGGAAACCGGAGCGTCACCTTTGGACCCTACAGTCTCCTTGGGTGCATCAGGGTTCTGACCCTCATTCATCCCAACCGCCCTAGAATGACCGCTTTCCTTGGCCGGCACCTTGAGGGAAGTTATTGTCAGAGCAGCTCCGGGGCTGGAAGCCTCAACCTCTTTTGGAGCATCCCTGACCTCAGAGCTGGGGGTGGCATTTTCCTTGATGGCAGGGGGATAGTACACGCGCTCTGCCTTTCACAGGTCAGACGAGACTTTAACCCTAGCCTGCTTAAGAGCCTCGTTCCAAACCTAGGAGCAGTAAAGCCAGCACACCCCAGGAACTTAAGCCTTTAGAGCTACCTGGGTCTCCGCCACCCCCAAATTGTATGCCTCCTCCTCCGCCTTCTCCTTGGAGCACTCGGCCTCCATCCTGGCAAACACTGCCTCCTCCTTGGCCTTCAAGGCCTTGTCCTTGGCCCACTCGGCAACATTCTTAGCCCCCTCTACTTCAGCCAGTTTCTCCTTTAGATCGACAATCTGCTCCTTGGCGATCTGCAGCTGTTCCACGGCTTCTAGCAAGCGCTTTATCTAATCCTAGGCCTGCTTTTGGGCGCTGGCCAGGCCTGATTCGGCGCTATCCCTGGCCCTAGTCACCTCCTTCAAGTCCTCCCTTGCTTTTAGGAGGTTAACCTCGAAGTTCTTGAGGGTTCGCATAGCATCCAAGCGCTTGTCACGCTCAAGGTCCAAGGTCCTGCTCTAGTCATTGGCCATCTCTTCCATTCTATAATTGGCTTGGACGACTTGTCAATAGAAACACGCAAGGTATAAATAAAAATCAAGGGAACAGAGGCCAGCAAAGCCACAAGTGTTGAAAACCTTACCATGCCGAGGTACCTCTTCATACTGAGGAAGAGCTCCTGCCTGTTCAGGTTTTTCAAATCCGCCATATTGACAGGGAGTAGCAAGGACCTCTCCAATGCGTCGGCCACATAAGTACCCTCACCCTAATTAAAGTCCCTAAAGGAAGTATTGTCCATCAGGGGCTCCCTATGTAGCATTAGGGCAGAGAGCCAGGCCTGGGGCTCAGGTTGAGCGACGACTTCCTTTTCCTGACCCTGAGGCGCAATCCTTAATTGCTTCAAAGCTCACTGGCCCTCGTCCTCCTCCTGAGAAGTGCGGGATCTCCCCCCATCCATGGGATCTTTCCCTTTAGCAAACCTTTTCCTCTTGGGGTCAGTAGGTTGAACAGGGGTAGGGGGAGTTTGGCGGGCGGCGGTAAGATAAATGATGACCTGGTCTGGGGGGGTTGGGGCTTGGAAGGGGGAGGGGGAAGTTTAAGCTGTGATTTCCCCGGCACATCCTTCCTCGGCTGGCCATCGATTAGGTCAAAGAGGCTGGCGGATGGTTTCCTCTTGAAACCCATGTTGGCCTGCGAATAGGTCCCTTAGAGATCCGCTTCGATCAAGCTAGGATCGCCTAAGTCACAGAAAGGATCCTCGGACGGATTGAATTGGTTAAACGCACCGAATTCATCCTTGGACTGGTCCAATTCAATGAACTGCTCTTCGCTTTCTGCCCCTCCTTCCTCGATCTCTGCAGCCTATTGAGCGGAAAACCCTTCAGGGAAGAAAAAACCGTGCTCTGCAACGGTGATCTTTTGAAGCTGAGGATCTTTGGCCTTAATTACGTACTTCGGGGCTGCGAAAGATTTCTGAATAGGATCGTATCCAAGGATCTTGTGAGCAGCTCTGACCTGGAGGTCAATTCGCCCGGTTGACCAAGTGAAGATGGCGTTCAAAAGCGTGAGGATCTACAGAAGAGAAACTGCACCCCTGTTAGCAACCACATAAGTGCCAATTACGGTAATATCAAAGAAATGACCCTCCCTTACTTAAATGCCCCACCTGGCGTCCCCTCCTTAGTCGGGCAGGGTTGGCCGTCATGCCATGCCCCCGACAGGATGAGAAAATCTTTATTCAGACTTTTGCTAGATTCGGGGAGACATTGAATGAGCCGAACTCTTTCATCCCTCACTTTCATATAATAGGTTTTACCCTTAAGGTATTAGAGGTTGTAGCACCAGTTTACGTCATGGTGGGTCAATCTCAACCCCATCTTTTCATTCAAAGCATCCACACTGCCCAAGATCCTAAACACATTGACGGTACACTGGACAAGCGCTAGTCGGAAATGCTTAAGGTGGTCCCTTATCACTGGGCGCATAGGAATCCTCATACCCCCTTCTGGGAAGGCGATTATAGGAATCACTACCTCGCCCTCTCGCCTCATAATATGCCATTCCCCTTCTTTACAGTACCGTAAACCCATGTTGCTGGGTATTCTGTAATCAGCAATGAATTTCTCCATCACCTCTTCCGACTCAACTAACTTCTTAAATCTTCCCATCCTTAGGACCGACTAAAAACTCAAAAGAGGACGAAGGAAAGAAAAGACAAGAAGGGAAGAAACTTAAAAAGGAGAAGATAAAAGTTAGAGAGAAGACAACACTTACAGAAGTGAGGAAGAACTCCTCGGGTAGGCTTTTTATGCTGAAAGAAGGCGTAAGTTCGACTGGACACTTGACCAAATTCAAGGTATATGCGCAAGAACCCTTAGATGTAAAAGTAAAGTGGCAGATTAGTTCGAATGGGTATTTATACCCCCAATTAAGGAAACCGCATGGTTTTTCGTGCCCATAAAGACTGGAGAGACTCCTACCGTTGGATTACCATCACGCCATCCAACGTGGGGAGCACAAAGCGGCCAGAATTTAATGAAGACACGCTTTGTGTATCAAAGCGCCAGAAACGTGTCTTAGGCAAACAAAAAAGCCTTGACGCCAACAGAGGACAAGACTTGACAAGCCAGTAAGGGGCCCCGAGAACATTTAAACCCTCTTCTCCGTCCGAGGAGCCGGACAGCAGGATTTTGAGGGGCTATTATGGCGCTGAAGGATTTGGCAAGCCCGGCCCATTTCATATCAAACCCAAGGCCCACACCGAGAAAGAGGAAATGTCCGAGGATGAATAAGGAAGGCCCAAAGCTGTTAGGAGGCTTCGCCGAGGACCATCCCGTCCTCGGTAAACCGGGGTCACAAAAAGAAAAAGCAGCACACTCTCAAAGACAGCCCTCCCTGTCGTCCCAAACAAAAGGACCAACACAGGGGGACAGCTATGAGGGCATGGTGGAGGAGCAATTTTATGAGAGACTATCACATCTGCATTAAATGCCCGCAACTGACAGTCTGACCGCATTAATGAAGAAATGACCCCTGAATAGTGTCACCTTGTTTGTTACAACTCACAGCAAGTTAAGGAAGGCGTCGGATGGGACAAGCACTCAAGTAGCAACCTGCATGATTAACAAATGGATGGCTAAGATCAATGATAGAGGGATATATAACAGGAAATGCCCTCCAGGGGAAGGGGGGACAGAAAAAAAGAAAGAGAAAAGGAAGGAAGATGGTTGTAGTTCTTAGGACTCCTGAAAGCTCTCACCGCGAAGCACCAAAGAACCGAGAAGAAGAAGAATTTATCCTCGAACAAAGCCCGAGGATAAACTTTTACCCTTTCTCCACGCGTTCGACCATTCCACTTCCTTACGGTCATGTCCGACTGTTGTAGCTCTCACTAAGGCCCAGTTCTTGAGCCCATTTTCTCTACCAAATTTATTGTATCGGGCCTGTTGGGTTTGGGTTCATTTGCATCTACAGTGAAAGACCTCCTAAAAGTGGACCCTACAAAAATATGTAGAAATTTAGAAAGGAAATTAAATAATATTTTAAAATATAATAAATTATTTATATCACTAAAATAAATATAAATTAAATAATAATTTATTGAATTTTTTTATGATAATAACTCTATGCTTGCTTAATTTATACTTTCACAATTCTTATATAGTGTCGTTTGACATGAATTATTTTTGTCAATTTATGGTCTATTTAGTAGCAGTGTTTAAGTATTGTTGTTAAGTTTTCGATGTTATGAAAATTCTTTTTTTTTTTTTTTGATAAGTGGAAATATGTGTTTTAGTATTATAAAAATACATGTCAGAAGTATTATTATTATTTAAACACTAAAAACTGTTATTTAAACAACAGTGCCAAATAACCCCTTATTTTACTATTGAGCTTATTTTTGCTACTATTTATGAGTCTCACTGCACTTTTTGATACTATAAGGACCAGATTTGGGTTCCTTGCCCAAATGGTGGATTGACTTAGGCCCAAAAAGCTCAAAACAGAGTGGGTTAGAAAACTGGGTTTTAGTGAATCAGACAACAAGTAGAGTAGATCTTGATGACAAGAAAATGAAAGTAGACAAGTTTAAACTAAAAGAAAATCGTCATCGGCACAGTTCGAGGAGATCTATTCTTATATATTGAAGCTGAAGTTTGATTACAAGTTTCAGTTCTTGATGGCTACAGTGTTTTTCTCTTGATTTCTCTAATCCCTTCACCATGGAGGGTCTCTTCTATTATATAGTTCTCTTTAGAAGATCTTGGCCCTCCACTTGTTGATCATCCAATCTACTACTTGAGTGCTTGTCCCATCAGATAACCTCTCAAGTCTTCTGTGTGTTGAGGCAGCCAATGCAACACTGTTCAAGGCATCGCGCATATGGTATTTACCACTCTCACAAATTCCTCTTTCTCACGTCTTTGTCAAACTTGTCTCTGTCTGGCATTAGAACTTAGAAGTAGCTTGTTAACCTTATTTGTTGCTAAACTAAGAGAACCAGAAAATCACATTAAAAAAAAAAAAAAAAAAAAATCTTGTAGAAAACCCCAACAACTTATTGTTTATAGTTGTTATTGATTGTTATAAGTGGAAAAAAAAATGTAATTTAAGTTTTGAATTCAAATTATAATCAATAACAACTTACTATTTATAATTTGTTGTGAAAATATTGTGAATATAATACTTCTGATAAAATAAATATCAGCAAAAACTTATCCACGGAAAGTAAAAAAGCTCAAACGCCGTCATATATACCGAGTACAAGATATAATTTTCGCCGTCATAGAGAAGAGAAGCTAGAAAATCTAGCAATAAGATGAGAAGATCAAGACCAACAAAGAGAAGCCTATCAGATCACTGTAAAGGGTAATCTAAAACTTCTCTATTTCTTTGTGTCCATATCTGCTGCTCATATCATTTTTTTTACTTGTTAGTTGGCTATGTACATGAACGTTTGGCAAAACAAAAATCAAAGGCAGAGCAATCACGAACGACAAATAATCAGACAGTAAAAAAACCAACAGGGCTGGCCGTAGGCCTAGGCCACTTAGGCCATCACGTAGGGCCCTATTAGAGAAATGCTCCAAATTTTAGGGTAAAATTTGAAATATATTTTTAAAAAAATATTTTTCTTTTGAGATATAAGAAAAAAATTAGTTTCATATTTTTCTTCTACTTTTAAGAAATTTCAAAAAATTTAGTAATATTAATGATAATACGATTTTAAATACATAGAGCTCACAAATATGTGTCACTAATAACAAGAAATAATTTGGATAGAAAAATACTAGAAATATTATAAATTTTACTTCAAAATTTTTACAAATTGATATGACAATTAATATGATTTGTGGATATCAACAACCTATTAATTGTATTTTTAAAATTATTTTTTGTAATTGGTGAATGATGAACATCTGTATAAGTCTCATGTTATAAAATTTATAAAATCTCTAATATCATTCATTCAAAATGCTTGTTTATTATTTTCTTGAAGTGTCACTAATCACATTCATAAATACATTGTTTGTAAATTTTTTGTACCTTAAAGTTTGTTGCACCGGCCTGAGAACATATGGTGGATCTATAGACAAAGTAGAAAAGTCAAGAGGGAAGACGATGAAGGCAAATACAAGAGGATAATAGCAAGACTTTCATCAGTTACCCAAAAAAAAAAAACATCTTTGTCGTCACAGTAAATGGCGGGGTTTGAAAATTTTCAAGGGCAATTTTGTCTAATACAGTTATCAATTTTTTTTTGAAACTGGAACATTCATTCAATTATAACAGAAGAGAATCATGATATAATGCATTCAAAGCTGGTGGGGGCGAATCCTCCATCCAAAACACATCCTCAGAGATATTCCTAGCATGTTGTGCAAGAG
>JAOWBE010017032.1:0-10150 GCA_028566155.1 Quercus phellos | reverse complement strand
CATGCCATGCTTGCTTTAGTAAAAGGTGAAAAAAATGGTTTGGTTTGTGCTTATGCATTGCTTCATCAAACCGGAATAATAAAACAAGTTTCAACTACACAAAAGTATGTAAAATTGATTCCTTGATATATGAACATGCTCTTCCTTGATACTAGAGCAGGCTCTTCCATTTGAGTACTAAGGCAATCGTATAATGCCCCCAAGTGGAAGAGATGGTCCCATAAATGTTATATTTATAGGACCATATTGAGATATATATATATATATATGTATATATAATCAAAATCTCTGAAACTCTTACAATTTTTTACGTTAGCCCAATATTTAAATAAAATTATTTTTTTTTAGTCCAAACTTAACAATGAGTGAAATTCTCTCTTTAAAAAGTCCAACTTAAACTCAAACTCATTATTATCATTTTTTTTAAACATGATTATTTTTGTTGAATTCAAACTTAACAATGAGTAAAACTTTATCTCTCTAACAAGTCTAAATTAAACTCAAATTCAAATATTGATAATTTTTCTCCAAATTTGCGAGGTTAATTATGAACACTAAAACCAAAGCAAACCCCAAAATTTTTTTTAAAGCTAAGTAGAGGTATAAGCTTTTCTTATGTTATTTTCTTCTCCTCCATTTTATTAAAAAAATTTATTTTATGGTTTTTCATGTATTCTTAAAAAAGTAATTTTTGTACATGAACCACCAAACTTCCTTTAGCCTTTTTTTACAAGATAAAAAAGCTTGCAATAATTGAAATTATTCTTTTTGAATATAACCCATCTTTCTCTTATATTTCTCTATTGTTTAGTCATATATATTTTGTTTTGTTTCAATAATTTTTAAGCCATTGCACGTTCAAGCAATGACTTCTTCATCAAATTGTAACACAAATTGAAGTCATATAAGAGCAAATCATGCAATGGTGTTGTAAGGACTAGTTCTGGCTCGAACCCAAGACAGAAATGGACTCAGGCCCAAAAAGCCCAAACAATAAATTTGTAGAGAGTGGGAGAAAAAGCTAGCCTGAATCTAGGGAAAAAATATTGGTTGATAGCGTTTAAGGGGAGGAGTTACACATGTAAAAATACAAAATGCATCCTCGGTTATGCCCTGATGGTATGATCAATAGTTTTGAGTTCTTTCTTTTTTACTATTATATTTCTTCAACCTTTTGTTCTTGTCTTTTGTTTTCTTTTTTTCTCTCCTTATCTTTGAATCCCCTTTCGTGTTATATACCATGGTTTTTGCACCATTTTCACCATCCACGTGTGAGTCAAGTGTGGGGAGTTTTTCTGTCCAATCTCGCACCTCCTTGAACCTTCTACTATTAGCTGTAAGGTTGCTTGTTTACTGTTCAGACATCACCTCCACATTAATGAGGCCAGAGAGTTGGTTGGGAAGCATTTAATGTGGAGGTAACAGCTTCCAGAGATATTTGTTATCCTTCATCCTCACCCTTTATCCCTATTTACCCACCCCTTTGTTTTGGAATACCCTTTGTATATTATATTAAGGGGAGGGGAATGTCTCTAGCCACCTCGGACAAAAGTACTGAGATGAACACCCTCCTCGGACATGATTAGGTCCACCACAGATATACTTTGCCTCTTCCCACTATACCATTCCATCTCTTCTTTAACAGCTAGTCCTCGGATATGTTCTCGTCCTTGGACTGGGTTATTGGGCCATAGGCCCAGCCCTCTCAACCTGAATAGTGACCTTGGAGTCAATTGGCTCCCACAATAGCCCCTCAAAATCTTGCTTTTCGACTCTTCGGGAGAAAAAGGAGGATTTTGATGTTCTCATCCTCTTCCCCTTATAACCTTGTTTCGTCGAGTCAAATCATTACAATACGTGTTTATTTTCCTAAGGCATTGCTCTGACGCTTCAATGACCAGAGAGTGTTTTCATTTAATTTTGGTAACTCCCTTGTCCCCCACGTTAAACGGTTAGATGAGAATCAACGATGGGTAGGCTTTCTTAGAATACGAGCGGGAGAACTCCCGCTCGCAATTTCTGTGCCCCTACAAATAATCTTTCAAATCAATTCCTTTTTACCTTCAACAGCTGCACTATTCTAGAACCCGTGCATTGAACTTGCTTCCTCCATTCTCTCTCTCACTCTTCTGCTCATCTACAAATACAAAAACTTTGTTCGATGACCATTTCTCACACTTGTAAGTCTTCCTGAACTTTCCTTAACTTTTATTCCTTCTTTGCAAAATTTCCCTTGTAAGCTTCTTAGAAAATGGGTAGATTTAAGCATTTGGTAGACACCAAGGAGGGTATGAGGAGTTTTAGGTCCAAATATAACATTTCCCCACATGTGGGCGTGAGATACGCTGCAAAGGGGGAGTGGTTTGACGAAAGGAAAACAAATGAGGTGGTCATACCTATGATCGCCTTCATAGAAGGTGGTATGACCATTCCTATGGGCACCATTACTAGAAATTATCTTAGGTTCTTCAGGTTGTCCCTTACACAGTGCGCACCAAACATGTTTAGGGTGTTAGAGTGCATAGAAGTTTTGAATGAGAGGATGAACCTAAATCTAACACACCACGATGTGAATTGGATTTATAACCTGCAACATTTGAAAGGGCAGGGATATTATTTAAAGTCCAGGCAATCCGAGGTTAGGTTGATTCAGTGCATCCCTGTATCAAATAAGGGACTAAAGGAGGACTTTTTGATCTTCTCTGGACAATGGCATGATGGCTTACCTTGCCCAGTTAAAGAGGGTGAACCAGGTGGGAAACTAACTGTTTAGTCTTGTCATTTAATTTTACATAGTTTTTGTACTCTTATTGCTTTTTGTCATTACTAAAATGGATTTTCGTTGGTTCTACTGATATTGCAAATCCCCACGCCACTACGCCTTCACTTCGCTTAGTTAACAAGGCGAGCTTGGATAGGATTCTACGAGCCAAGGTTTACTTCAACGAATCAGACGGTCAACTAAGGGCAGCGCACCTCATCCTTAAATATAATCCCATCTCACGTGCATTCCAAGCTCCGAGGTGCGTGATAAGGGCCAGAGATCCTCAAGCCCAAAGAATTAGTGTTGCCTATGTGGGTTTTGTGGTTCCACAAGGCATTCCTCTCCCGAGATAATCGCCACTCACATAACTTCTACCTGTTACCACCCTTGCAACAGGTGCAACATCTTCCCCCCCCCCCCCCCTCCCCGTGTTTCCCAAGTAGAGGAGGAAGAGGAAGTAGAATAAGAGGAAAAGGGTTTTGTGGACCTCACCTTGCCCACTAACGACTACGAAGTTTTTAATCAACCCTCTCCATCATAAAACGTGCCTGAAGATATAGGTATTCAAAGGAAACCCCAGCGTAGTCTTCAAGAGTTGCTGGAAAGCCAGCCAGGAAGGGGGGAAGCTAGGAAGCCTGCTCAACCCAAACTTCCTCCTCCTCTACCTAAATCTCCTCCTCGCGCTCCTCAGCCACCTCCACCCTCCAAGATCGAACAAGTTAATCCTAAGAAGAGAAGGGAACCAAAGGGCAAAGAAGTGATGGAACCTGGAAGACCTCGTTCTTCCAGTGATGAGGAGGCTCACAGGCCAATAAAGCAGCAGAGAACCAGTCATGCCCCCAACCGAGGATCAGAAAGGGGCGATGTTCAACTGCCCGAGCCCCAAGCATGGCTCCCAGCCCCTATGCTAGGTGGTGAGCCCCTGACAAACGATGCATCAATTAGAGATTACAATGGGGGCATAGGTTGTCATGTTGCTTTAGTTCTGGAGGAAACCCTCCTACTCCCTAGAGATATGGTGGAGTTACGAGGACTTAGGAGGAATGAAGTCTTCCTTCAAACTAAACGGTTTCTGGGCATGGTACGTATTTATCTTTCCACAGTTTTTTTCTTTCTTTTTATTAGATATAACACACTTTTTTTTTTTTTTTTAAGGCTGTTCAAAGCACTTTCAAAATAGAGGAGATGTACCACTCCATCTCACAGCAGCTAGAGGACGAGAGAAAACGAAGGATTGCTGCTATGCAGACACTAACCATTACTGAAAACAAGAATACTGATCTCAAGAAGAGGCTAGCTGCTAAGGAGCAGGCCAAGAAGAGTGCAGATACTGCTTTAAATGGCGCCGAAAAGCAAGCCGAGAGCTAAAGGAAATTAACAAATGAGGCTAAAGAACAACTGGCTGCTTCCAAAGAGCAAGTGGTAACTCTGAAGTAGTAGCTGGACGAGGCCAAAAAGCTTAAGGATCAGGCTGAAAAAGTCAGAATGCAGGCTGAAGAAGACAAAGTTAAAACTGAAAAGGAGAGATATGAGGCTGAGCAGCACGGTTACGACGTCAACGTAGCCGAGACCGAGAATGCACTTCGAGCAGAGGTCCCCGCTGTGTGCTATGCTTACTGCATTTAGACCTGGGAAGAAGCCCTCAACCGAGCTGGGATTGAAGCTTCTTTTGAGCTAAGGAAGCCTGAGAACATTGTCTTTCCTCCAGCCTTGCAGATCTCCAGCCAGGAAGAGGTAGCCTCTCCTGCTCCCCAGCCAGTCAAAGAGGCCCAATCTCAGCATCCTCCCTCCACTGGTCAGCAAGAACAGGGTAGAGAATAAGAGATCCTGAAAGGACCTTCCTCGGATAAAGTGACTGAGGTTCCTTAGCCAGGGGTAGCTTCTCAAGACTTTGAGAAGCAATTAGCCTCAGTTACTTTACCTACAGAAGGATTTCTGAAGGGTAAGGAGAAAGAGACCCCCCCCTAAAGTGGCTGACCAGGCTCCCAAGTCCAAACTTCAAATCAAGCTAAAACCTTAATTTTTGTACTTGTTTTTAGGATACTTACAATGATTGTATCTTTGTCTTTTATACTGAAGGACAAATTTTGATAATATACGAAACATTTTCCTTTGGTTCTAATAATATTTATCAGCATTATTGTTTTACTTAGATGTATGGTATTCATCTTATCTTATTTCCTATCCTTTCTTCCACATACGCCATTAAGGAGTAAAACACATTAATAAAACATATCATCAAATCATGTTATCAAAAGTATATTCTTTTTTTGCCAAGCTCTTTAATAAGTTTTACAACATCCAGGGAATATCCCAACACTTATGTAATAAATAGAACGTCAATATATTGAAATACACTTACACTTACTTGATATCTATGTGGTTTACCATGACTTATAAAATAAGCCAAAATTTGGCTCAAAAAATAACAACTTACATTAAGGATCGTGTTCTAAAGGTTTTAACATAACTTATACTTTGTTGAATATATTTCTTGATATTGCAAGAATGATTATCTTTACAATGTTTATGATTCGAGGACTTGACATAACTTAGTTTCTATTTAATATCTCAAAAGACATCATAGGATATTAATTTCTACTAAGTTTGTGGTCCGAGGACCTGACATAACTTAGTTTCTGTTTAATATTTCACAAGATGTCATAGGATATTAATTTCCACTAAGTTTATGGTCCGAGGACCTGACATAACTTAGTTTCTGTTTAATATTTCACAGGATGTTATATTATTCTCAACACACAATTATGATGAATGGAAGCAAAAAACATAGTATAACTTTTCTTATCAATAGTAATACATTTTCAGGTTATTTACATTCCAAGGATGAAGTACAACTTTTTCATCTAAATCTTCTAAGTAGTATGCACCTACTCCTGACACTGATGTAATGCGATATGGTCCTTCCTAGTTAGGCCCCAGTTTTCCCCAAGCAGGGTTTTTAGTGTTTCCAACAATTTTCCTTAACACCAAGTCTCCTGGGGCCAACGACTAGTTTTGGCTCGAACCCAAGACAGAAATGGACTTAGGCCCAAAAAGCCCGAACAATAAATTTGTAGAGAGTGGGAGAAAAAGCTAGCCTAAATCTCGGGAAAAGATATTGGTTGATAGCGTTTAAGGGGAGGAGTTACACATGCAAAAATACAAAAAGCATCCTCGGTTATGCCCTGATGGTATGATCAATAGTTTTGAGTTCTTTCTTTTTTACTGTTGTATTTCTTCAACCTTTTGTTTTCTTTTTTTCTCTCCTTATCTTTGAATCCCTTTTCGTGTTATATACTATGGTTTTTGCACCGTTTTCACCATCCACGTGTGAGTTAGGTGTGGGGAGTTTTTCTGTCCAATCTCGCACCTCCTTGAACCTTCTACTATTAGCTGTAAGGCTGCTTGTTTACTGTTCAGGCATCACCTCCACATTAATGCGGCCAGAGAGTTGGTTGGGAAGCATTTAATGTGGAGGTAACAGCTCCCAGAGATATTTGTTATCCTTCATCCTCACCCCTTATCCCTATTTACCCACCCTTCTGTTGTGGAATACCCTTTGTATATTATATTAAAGGGAGGGGAATGTCTCTAGCCACCTCGGACAGAAGTACTGAGATGAACACCCTCCTCGGACACGATTAGGTCCACCACAAATCATTACATCTCTTCTTTAACAGCTAGTCCTTGGATATGTTCTCGTCCTCGGACTGGGTTATTAGGCCATAGGCCCAGCCCTCTCAACTTGAATAGTGACCCTGGAGTCAATTGGCCCCCACAAGTGTATTTTCTTAAATTTTTTATAAAATTGTTTTAGTCTACCTCATAAATAGATAAGTTCCCATGCATAGCACGGGTTAGTGACTAGTATATAAACTAATTCTTAAACCCTTTTTTCTTGGAAAAGTTGTCCATTTATAGCTAAAAGAAGAACTCCATATGCCTTTTTATTTTTCTTTTTCTTTTTCTTTTTTTATTTTAATATCGTTCTCTCTCTAAATTGAAAAAATAAATAAATAATGTAGTTCAATAATTAAAGAATTTTGTGTATAACATCCACAATCCATAAAGATAGAGCTTGTATGTAAGCTCAAGGGGTTGTTGCAAACCCATGTGTGTCGACCTAGATGCTGTGAAAGAACCTAGATCAAAGTCAACATGCCCTCTTTTCACATCTTACAAGTTGGATTCAAATAGCCCAGCCCACATCAACTAATGTTCATTGGATGCTAGAATCGCATATATTTTGCTCCCAATGAGTTTCACATATGTGCTTGCTAGGCTGCATGATTGATGGAAATCCTAGACAGAATAGAGAGCAAACAAGAAAGAGAGAGAAAGAGAGCACTAGTTAGCAAGAATGGTCTCTCTCTCTCCCTCTCTCAAGATCATTAGATTTATATGGAGTCCTCACCTGATTTACTTATTATGGACAAAAAATATATATATATATATATATATATGTTACAAGATACTATAAAGAGGGAAAATTCCCGACCTATCACAAGCTGACACACCATACTACAAAGTTCACAAAGTACGGCCAATTACAAAGTACCACGTACTACTACTAGGTTTTGCTATCACTATTCAAAAACCAACAAAAATTTGCCAAGTGTTGTTGAAATAGGGACATAAAATACATGCAAAAACCAATAACACATCGGCGCGTGTAAGTAATGACATAAGTAGTCCAACACGTGTAAGCAATGACACAGGTAGTCCAATCGGGTGTTGACATGTGTCACCTTGAAAATCAAAACATTTTAGCCAATCAAAAGATGCCACGTGTCTTGGAGAAAAAGTATTAAAGCCCCTCCAATTAGACTGTGACACATGTCACCAATCCAACTTTGCCTTGTGTTGCTCACCTATCCCTAAACTCCTATAAATAGAAGCCTTCCTAAGGTATTTCTATACACCAAGACATCCAGAGCACAAGCAACATCAAAGAAAATTTAGAAGCACTCAGAAGTACAGAAGTTTTGCTGGAATCAAGTCCTGAAGCCTCCAGGAACTTCAAGTACTTTGATCTCAAATGCGAGGAACATTCAAAGCAGAATAAAACTCGTGTGATAAGTCTAAATTAAAATATCATGTTCATTTATTATAACTGGATTGTTTTACATTCATCAATGGATATACAAGGAATAGCATCTATCCAAAATTATATGCTATACATATACACCCCGTACTCAGTGATTCCATATCTAGATATTCCAAGCTTGATGTTTGGATAAAGTCAAAATATAGTTCTTTCACAAAAGTATGGTTGTTTAGTAGACTAACTCGGGACTGGAGTAGCATAACGTAAAGACATGCTCAAGAGTCAAGATCCTAATGCTAAAAATTCCTAAATAGCGTAAAGACCAAATTCTTAACTCTAAAATGCTAATCAATGATCTTAAAACCTTAACGCCATACAATAGATATGATAAACTTTCTTTGAAATTTTTTTTTTTTTTTTTTAATAACCTAGCGTTTACGTTTCATCATTACATCAAGCAAGGTATCTAAATCACATACATTTGTGTGTTTATATATGAATACAAATCCTCTGTACTATTTTTTATATTCCACTAATCACAACTTGTTATGTATTTGTTTAATTTTCTTTATAAAATAGGCAAAGTTTAAAATGGGAAAAAAAATAAAATTATTACAAGTTGTGATTGATGAAACATAAAGTGAAACACAAAATGTGATACGAAGATTTGGATTCTTTATATATATACACATGAAGGAAATCGTATCAAACTTGTTATGTAAACAAAGTCTGAAGGAAATGCTAGGTTAATCACGAAGGGCGTCATATCAAACTTGTTACGTAATAAAGTCTGAAGGAACCCACTTTTTCTTGTGTGACAATCTTTATTTTTTATTTATTTATTTAATTCTGGGCAAAGATGATCCGATAATTAGCAGATAGCATAAAGCTAGTATAAAAAACAAAGAATTCCCAGAAACTAATTCCTGTTCGATGGATAAGAACAGAAAGCTTGTCATAATTCATAGTTTATTCAAAAAGTGCGCCATGTAATAAAATCCATCAGCTACTTTCACTTTCATCTATATTTTTTCCACATATCTTGTAGATGAATATATTCCTTACTTGCGATGCCTATCAAGTCATAAAATGTAGCTGCTTCATAACACTCTGTACGTACATTTAGTCCCCACGTAATTAAATAATCGACTAAGAGCATAAGTCCTAAATTTCTCAAGCTTAAGTTTCCCCGTACTATAAATGACTCTAAATATACAAGCACAGTTAAGTTCCAAAATTCAATTGCCTTCTTTGCAGCAAACTAGTTATGCATTCTGTTTCCATGGAGTCCTGTTTGAGTAACGCTGTCACAAGAGAAGCTTGTGAAACAAGTAGAGGTGCCACTGAGGAGGTCCAAGTGCACAGCATTTCAATAGAAACTAGTACCCTGGAGGCAAGGTTTGAAACTGTAAAGAAGGCAGGAGAAAATGCAAAGAATCACTCTCCATCTCCAAAGATGCAAAAGGTTATATTCTTGCTGCGAGATCAAGAGGATTTTGAGAAGTACTATGAGCCAAGGGTGGTATCACTTGGTCCTATCCATCATGGTAAAGAAAAGTACAAGCTAGGAGAAAAGTACAAGCTTTTGCTGACATATGAATTTGTCAATGGTAGCGGCAAGGAGATAAAAGATTTATACAAAAAGATTGAGGAGAACATCAAGGAACTGAGGGAATGCTTCGAGGAGGAGGTGACCAAAAAATATGATGATGAGGCCCTCGCTTGGCTGTTGTTCGTGGATGGTTGTGCAATACTACAATACATATACTGCGCTACTAAAGACCGGTTCAAACAGTTAAATATAAAAACCGACAGTGTTACATTTGGACTACAGGATTTGTTCTTGCTGGAGAATCAACTTCCTTACCGTCTCCTCAAATGGTTGATGGGCTTGAGTAAGATGGAAAAGGAGTTGAGGGTATCAATTGAAACTTTTGTTGCACACCACTGTATGGTACCAGATGACCAGCAATTGAAGCAGCAACAAACAAAAGGCGAGAGAGGCAATACATTTTGTTCAGAGGAGAAGCTAATAGAACAAATAATATCAATGGATGAAGAGCCCGTCCATCTTCTCGATCATCTGAGGACAAAACTCTTGGGTAAAGCACAACTGGAATCTTACATGATTTGGAAGGGAAAAGCAGTCCAAGATTGGCAATCCTATCGCAACATTCAGGAGCTTAAAGCAGCAGGTATCCGTTTCAAACGTAGTGACAATAGTTGCTTGCGTAACATACGTTTTAGTAAACAAATCCTTCCCTTTGGGCACCTTTATCTTCCACCAATTATTGTGGATGACTCAACGAGGCCGAAGTTCTTGAACTTGATAGCCTACG
>JAOWBE010017012.1:0-10151 GCA_028566155.1 Quercus phellos | reverse complement strand
ATGAGTTTGTATAATCCTTATTGGACTAGGAAAACCCAAGGTTTGTGTAAACCTATTTGGAATAGGAGAGCCCATTACGCACCTATTTAAAGTAGGTGGGAAAAAGAAAAACCTAGCCCTAGAAAGCTTTATAAGGTTTTCTTTTTGAAACCCTAGCCTCCTACTACAAAAAAAAGAGTTCTTGCTGTGTTTCTTGTATGCCTTTGGGTTTTATAACCAAGCAAAGTCTCTTGCACCAACATTGAAGATCTTATTGGTGTTTCTATGTGAAGCTATTGCAAATCAACTACAATAATCAAAAGGTTGTTGTGGAGTTAGTCACGTACTGGGATTCGTGCAAAGGAGTAAGCCGCGTACTGGGATTTGCGCATCAGATTGGGTAGTCACGTACTTGGGAGCTGTGCATTAGAAAGGGGAATTGTCACTACATAACAAATCTAATTGGGTATTGGGGTAAGGGTTCAATTGTAGGTTGGTAAGGTACTTGGGATTCCTTTACTTGTAACCGCTTGTTGTGATAATAGTGGAGTTTTGGGAGTGGTGACCTGAAAATCACTTGGTGGGATTTTTGCCGTTAGGTTTTCCCCATTTGTAAATAAATCACCATGTTATTTATTTTCCGCTACATAATTAGTTTATTGGTGATTTGTTTGTGCTACCATGCGTTTGTATGATAAATTGATTAATTAATAACTTGGCTAACTAATTAATTAATTTCTATCACAAGGGGTCATTCAGTTTGTGGCCTATCAAACATGAATTTGCTATGGCTGTTAACTATGAAGACTTATCAGGAAAAAGAAAAAAGTTCAACTATTTGGAAGTGTCTTAGTTACATATTTTGAATGGAAAAGTTGTTGGCGTCTCTACAACACAATTAATTCAGCTTGGAAGGATCTCTTTATCAACTAGAAGACAAGTTTGAAAAGTAGTGGCATGAAAGAAAAGGAGTGGCTCCACCAGCTGTTAGGCATAGGAACAGGAACAGTCTGACAATATGAAATGAGTACATATCATAAAGTTCAACTAAATTGGCTGATGAACTTGGATATAGTGTCAAAAAAGATTATCAGATCCATTTTTTTTTTCCAATGCTAGGACAGTAAGTAAGCTATTTGATAATTTAGACTTGGTAAGAAAAGTAACTTAAGATCTTAAAAATGCTACTGAAACTTCAAATTGTCATAATATTCCAAGTTTCATTGTGTTTCTTCAATGTTTTATTAGAATACGAAAGGATATCAATCAAAAACTTGCACTGAAATGTTGTCATAGTGTTTGGGTTTTTATTCCCATCAAATTACATTTCAAGGCTTGTTGAACACTTTAGTGTTTGTCTCCTTAGTATATTTAATTCTTTGGTTGATTTATTTATTCTTTCCCTGGATGTGCTATATCATAATAGGTTGTTGGTTGTTGCATCTTCATCATGATCACAAAGTGAAGATAAAGATTACCCTCATCAATAGATCATATAATTGTTAATTTGTGATGATGATAGAAAATCAACAGTGAGCTACACGGCAAATATGTAACTGCAATGACACCTGCACAACACAAAAAAGAAGGGACCTAACAGAGAGCATCGGTGTGGTGCTAGCCAAATACCCTCCGAAGGTCAAGTTAAAACTTCTCACAACTCTAGAGTGCTAGAGATGGGTAAATTATGCGTACCTTGGTTGGTGAGGGTATTGGGGCTTTTATAGTAGTAGGGTGTGAACATCCCCTAGTGGGACTAGAAGTCTTTTCTTTTTAGGAATCTCCTTGAGGCGTACTTTATGGAATCCTTTCCTTATGGGAATCCTTTTGGATTCTGCAAAGCTTGGAGAGCAAGTTATTTACTTATATACCCAATACGTGGGTGGCAAGTAAACATCAATTAGTACCGTCAACTTGTGACGACACTCTGGCTTTCACCCCGTCGCCCTCATGAGGGCGTCAGCCTCATGAAGGCGTCAACCTTAGGGTGTCCTACAAGGCTTCCCGTCACCTTATTTCCTACGAGGAATATTATGCAAATTGACGGACACAAAAGATGCCGTCAGCCTATATCGTTGACGTCGTCCCATGTTATTGATGTAAAACGTCAGCCTACTCATGGTTACGTCATCTACTTATTTTTCTTCCACATTAGTTGCCCCCTACTCCATAATTTCGTTGATTTTAACCTGACGGATTTGTGGAGTCTGTTAAATTACTTTTTTGGGTCCAAAGAAGCGGGAAAATCATCGGTTAATTCCTCATCCCGAGATGCATTTAATGCCTAAAACACGCGTTGTCCTTTCATTGGCCCCATTTCTGATGAAGGCGTCGCTTTGTCTTCCGCGCATTTTTCCTTCCTATATATATAGTACTCCTTCCTCATTTTCCTTCCTTTCATCCTGGCTGATTATTGAGAAAGAGAGACAAAGAGAGATCGTCACTTTTTACTCCGTCGACTTAGCTTCCGTCACTTTATCTACTGTCAATCTTCAGGCCTTTCTTCAGAGTGTAACTTTTAACAATAAGTTTCTATTTCCTTACATTTTTATTTGTATTTAAATAATTCTTTAGTGAGGACGTCAACTTAGGTACTTAGATTGAATCCGTCACTTGTAGGTAGTCAGATGTCAAGTGATGCGATGAGTGAGGAGTCATCAATCCGTGAAGGAGCGGGCTACGACGAGGCCTTTGGTTCAGGTGATGAGTCTAAGGATTTCTCACCTTCGTCAGGGAGAGAGACGTCAGCCCAGTCCCTCGATGGCGAGGATGAGTGTTATGCTGAAGAGAGTGAGGAAGTAGGAGTCAAAGTAGGAACATAGGGAAGTTGGGTCGATGGTGATGATGCCCACGACGGGGAGGATGGTGATGGTGATGAGGATGGTGATGGAGATGGATCTAGTGAAGGGGCCTCAGTAGGTCCTAGAGATAACCATCCCTTTATTCTTCCCGCGGAGTGGGCCGTCAACAAGTTTCTACCATCGATGAGTGACAAAATTTTTAGTGAGTTACGCATCAGGTACCAAATCCCAGAGCACATTCCAATCCGTCTCCCTTATGAGAACGAAACGTGTTACACGGGGAGTACAGCTGATGTCAGTATGTACAACACTATGTTTGCTGTCGGACTTAGGCCTTCGCTAACAGCACTGCACCGTCAGCTAGTAGACTATCTAGGTCTGTCTATCAGCCAAATTGCTTCCAATGCTTGGAGAACTTTTATTGGAGCAGAGATACTGTGGGGAATTCTGAGTGGAGGGAACCGTCAGCTTATGCTGAACGAGTTCTTTTACTGCTACGGGTCTCATCACATATCCTCCTCCAAAGGGACGTATCACTTTGCCATCAGGAAAAAAGACTTAAAGTTGGTGTCCAACATGCCAGATTATAATAGGAACTGGAAAAGCAGGTTTTTCTTTTTTGAAGGGATGGATTTGGTGTGTCGTGAGGAAGAGTGGGTGACGATGCCTCGTGGTTATTTTGACAATACATGGGCTTTCATCAGAGAATCAGGTTGAACCCGTCAACTGCTCTTTTGTTTGTTTTATTCTGACGCTTCTAATACCGTCTTCTTTTTCTTGATTGCAGCCAGTGCGTGTCCCCACATAACTGACGAGCAAGAGGGGTTCATCCAACGGGTTCTTGAAATCCCCTTGGATCAGAGAAAGTGTCGGGACTTAATCAACCTCGACACCATCCACTTGTATTGCGAGGGTCCTGAGCCATCGCCAGAAGCTTGGAAGTTAGACGAGTACTCCTGTCGGCGTAAATGAATCTTTTACATAACTTGTCTGAAATTAATGTCTGCTTTTCCTGATGCCTGTTGGTCAACTTTGTAGAGATGGACGTTGCAAAGTAAAGGATCAGGGCGATGACAGCCCGTAAAAAGGAAGAGAGACTGGCAAAGGGGACGAAGGACGGAGACTTGTCAACTCCCAAATCCATCAGCAAAGCTCCAAAAAGAAAAGCTAACGGAGATGGCGCTTTCCCATCCAAGAAGATCGTCGTCGTCCCAGGTGACGCCTCCTCGATGGGGAAGTCGTCTCTTAAGCCAAGCCATGGCGCAGGCAAAGGGGTAATGACTTCCTCTGGTCCCGTCCCTGAGGGCCCAAGTTGCCTCCTGACTCATAAGGCATACGTCATTAGGGAGGTGGGCTCCTTTGTGAAGCCAACGGATCTTGAGCCCTATGACTTGGTGGGGACGGAAGATTTGGGGGCGTCAGCCTTTTTTGATATTACCAGGGTATGTTTGCTTTTTACTAGATCAGTTTGGTTTTATCTCCTTCTTACCTGACCAACATCTGCGCTCTTCTCTTTTTTAGGCCTTGGTTCGCGTCAAGGCTTTTTAGGATTGTTGCCTTGCCAAGGAGGGGGTCGTCACTCGTGTTAGGAAATATAATGCTGCCCTGATGAACGAACAAGGTCAATACAAGGAGGCCATGCGTACGTTCAACTAGGAGGTGAAAGAGCTGAGGGAGAAATTAGTAGAGGCAGGCTCTTAAAAGAAGTAGCTTCAGGAGGAGGTGATGGCTTTGCGAGAGAGAGTAAAGGCGGCTGGAACTGACGCCATCTAGAAGTTTAAAATGTCACAATTGTTCATTGACTCTTGTGCTGATTACTACAGCACTGGGTTTAACGATTGCCTTAAGTAGGTGGCGTCAGCTTTCCCGGAGTTGGACTTGTCTGGGATTTCAATGGATGTGCCTGAGCCAGTGACGCCTGCTAAGGACATCGTCACTGATGATGACAACGGCATCATTCTAGCCCAGCCTGCTATTACCCTTCCTGCTCCTGTTTCTAATACTCCCATGCTAACTGTTGATGCTGACGGCGCTCAACCCCAGAAAAGCGGTGGGACCCCTGCTGACGTTCTTGACGTGTGATGTTCATTTTATTTACCTTAAGAATATTAAGAATATTGTTTAAATGCCCTTTTGATTTTAGGCTTTTGTTTGTAAACAATTTATTTTATGTATGATATTTTCTCTGTTTTCGTTTCTGTTGATATGTTGCCTATTGGGGGCCAGGATTCCTGTCGCCTGTGGTATCATTTTTCTGTGGGTTGTACTAGTTATTACTTCTATTTGCTTATGGAACCGTTAGCTTTATTGGCTGTTTTACATGTTTATTTTCTCCGTTGGCTTTTTATAGCTTTGCCCATTTATGGGGTTCTAAAAATTTTTGTTAAGGCCATTGACGTTGTAGCTAAGATTCTGTGAATCCGTTTCTTTTTGTTGGGTCTGTCAGTCGTGCCATTATAGACTTTAAGAGCCCGTCGCTTTTTAGTCTTTTCTTTGTTTAAGACTGCATTTTTTATTTTTATAGGACCGTCAGCCTTAAAGCTTTACCCAACTAGACTTCAGGATCCTGTCAGCTTCGTAGGGGCCATCGGCCTTTTTTTTTTTTTTTTTAACCTTGTCTGTTCAAGACTTGGTAATTCACTTTTACTAGGCCGTCAGCTTTATAGATTTGCACAATTTAGAAAACAAAAACCTGCCCTTTTGGGCTTTGAAAAGTTATTGTAGTGAAAACTAAAGTAAAATAAAGAAACTGAGGAGTGTAGCTAAAACAAGAAATAAAGGGGTGTTGCTTCTTCACGTCATCCTTTTTACTGGTAGTACTTTCGCAAGTGCTCGGTGTTCCATGGACGTGGCAGCTTCTGTTCGTCTATCGTCTCTAGGTGGTAAATGCCCTTCCTTTGTCATAACGTGATTTGGTAAGGTCCTTCCCAGTTGGGGCCGAGCTTTCCTTGCGTGGGGTCTCTAGCAATGCCCATGACTTTCCTTAGGACGAGGTCTCCTACCTTGAAATCTCTGTGTCAGACCCGGGAGTTGTAATGCTTCGCCATACGGTCTTGGTACCGTGTGAGCTTTTGTTTTACTATTGCCCTGACTTCATCTACCAGATCGAGTTGAAGGCGTATGGCCTTGTCGTTCCTTCCTTCGTCGTGGTTATCTACCCTATAGCTCATGAGTTCGATCTCAGCTGGGATGACCGTTTCATTTCCGTATGTCAGTCGGAATGGTGTCACTTCTATAGGTGTCCTTGCCATCGTTCTGTACGCCCATAGTACGCTTGGTAATTCTTTAGGCCATATGCCCTTTGCCCCCTCAAGCTGAGTCTTGATGATCTTGAGCAAGGATCAGTTCGTAATCTCAACTTACCCGTTAGCTTGTGGGTGGGCGGGGGAGGAGTAGTGGTTCCTTATTCCTAACTATGAGCAAAAGTCCCGGAATGAGTCATTGTTGAACTGTTTTCCATTATTCGAGACTAAGACCCTAGGAATGCCAAATCTGCATATGATGCACCTCCAAATGAAACTCTGTATGTTTTTTCCATAATGGTGGCCAGAGCTTCAGCTTCCACCCACTTTGTGAAGTAGTTAATGCCTACTACCAAGAACTTCAGCTGTCAAACCGTTGTAGGGAATGGTCCCATAATGTCTAGTCCCCACTGAGCAAATGGCCAGGGGGTCGTCATTGGAGCCAGCTTTTCAGTTGGTTGTCTAATAATATTGTTGAACCTCTGACATTTGTCGCAGGCCTTAACATAAGCTTCGGCGTCCGCCTGCATGGTAGGCCAGTAGTATCCTGCCCGCACAAGCTTGTGTACTAGCGATCTTGACCCTGAGTGGTTTCCGCAAATCCCTTCGTGTACCTCTCTCATGACATAATCCGACTCTTCATTACCTAAGGACCTTAGGTATGGGCGGGAGAAGCCTCTTTTGTACAGAATATCTTTTATCAAGATGAACCTTGCTGCCTGAACCTTTAGCTTTCTAGCAGCTTCCTTATCGTCTGGCAAAACATCGTCCTTTAAGTATGAAGCTATTGTTGTGGTCCAATTGCTTTCAGAACCTATTTCCTGCATGTCGCTTGGGTCTATTAGTGGAAAAAGTTGAACAAAAGAGAGTACATTACCATGGGTGATCATGTGTTCTGCTGAAGTGGCCTTGGCAAGGCGGTTGGCTTGCTCATTCTCTCCTCTGGGATTTGGATGATTTTGGCCTGTAGGTCGTCTACCCTCATCTTCACTTGATCCAGGTATCGTTTCATCCTTTCACCTTTGCACTCGTAATCCCCATTTACTTGGTTAGTAATGACCTGGGAGTTGCAATAGATAACTACGCTTGTGGCTCCTACGGCTCTGGCGAGGTCAAGACCCGCTACTAACGCTTCATATTCTGCTTCATTATTGGTGGTGGGGAAGTCAAGATGGATCATGCATTCAACTACATCTCTTTCAGGTGACAGTAATACTACGTCGGCCCCCCCGGCCTGTGTATTAAATGATCCATCCGTATGCACGCTCCACTGAGGGGATTCTTCTGCCCTTTCGTCTTCGTCATGAGTAAACTCTGCTATGAAGTCCACGACGACCTGCCCTTTAATAGCGATTTGAGGACGATATTGGATGTCAAATTCACTCAATTCTATGGCCTAGAGTGCTTATCTTCCAGTGGCGTCAGGGTTGCTCATAGCTCACCACAAGGGCCTGTCGGTCAGGACGACTACCATATGGGCTTGGAAGTATAGTTTGAGTTTGCGAGCTGCCGTAACTAGTGCGAAGGCTAGTTTCTCCATGGGCGGGTACCTCTCTTCTGCTCTGCGAAGCGCCGGATTGGCGTAGTATACGGGTTTCTGTACTTTATTTTCCTCCCTAATCAAGGCTACGCTAACGGCGGCGAGTGAAACGGCTAGGTAGAGAAAAAGTTCTTCACCTAGTTGCGATGGACTTAGCAACGGTGGGGCAGAGAGGTAGGCTTTTAATTCTTCGAACGCCTACTGGCACTCATTTGTCCATTCGAAGGACTTCTTCAATGTGTGGAAGAAAGGTAAACATTTGTCTATTGCCCTCGACACGAACCTATTCAGTGCTGCCACTTTTCCATTGAGGCTTTGTACCTCCTTCACATTTCTTGGGGGCGTCATCTCCATGATGGCCCGAATCTTATCCGGGTTTGCTTCTATCCCCCTTTGCGACACCATAAACCCTAGAAATTTTCCCGTCGTCACTCTGAAAGTGCATTTTCCTGGGTTAAGCTTTATATTATAAGAACGGAGGGTGTTAAATGTCTCTCTGAGGTCTTCCAAGTGATCTTCTTCCCTTCGGCTTTTCACTAGCATATCATCCACGTAGACTTGGACATTTCTCCCAATTTGTGGCGTGAACATTCTGTTCATGAGCCTTTGGTATGTCACGCCTGCATTCTTCAATCCGAAGGGCATTACTCTATAGCAGAAGAGGCCTTGACTGGTTACAAATGAAGTTTTCTCCTTATCATCTTCGTGCATCCGAATTTGGTTGTAACTCGAGAAGGTGTCCATAAAACTTAGCAACTGATGCCTGGCTGTAGAGTCCACCAGTACTTCAACTAATGGGAGAGGGTAGCTATCCTTGGGGCATGCTTTGTTTAGGTCAGTAAAGTCCACGCACATCCTCCGCTTCTTGCTAGCTTTTTTGACCATTACTACATTTGCCAGCCAGTCAGGGTAGTATACCTCCCTTATGATGCTTGCTTCCTGAAGTTTACGGACCTCTTCTGCAATGGCTTGGTCTCGTTCCGGGGCGAACACTCGTTTCTTCTATTGGATGGGGGGAAAGGAAGGCGATACATTTAGCCTATGTACGATGACTGATGGATCTATTCCGGGCATGTCCTTA
Organism: Quercus phellos; assembly: GCA_028566155.1. NCBI lineage: Eukaryota > Viridiplantae > Streptophyta > Magnoliopsida > Fagales > Fagaceae > Quercus > Quercus phellos. The sequence goes on along the minus strand of JAOWBE010017012.1, from coordinate 1,508 downwards.
TGGGTCACGGTAAATACGTCTCGATTGCTTCTCAGAAAAGCTGTGAGCTCTTGGCGGATGGCGTGACTGGTGAGAGTCCCAATCTTGGTTGTTTGCTTATGGTTCGAGTCGTCAAGAAACACCTCTTTAAGTTTTTCCATAGGATTTGTCGTTGTTCGGTGTTCTTCTATGCTCATTGCCTGAAAGTGATCATCCATTTCCATCATGGCCACATAACATTCACATGTGGCCACTTGATTTCCTCGTAACTCTCCCACGTTGTAGTCGGTAGGAAACTTAATCATCAGGTGGTAGGTTGAAGTTACGGCCTTCCACGAATTGAGGGTGGGTCACCCAAGGATAGCATTGTAGGCAGATGAGCAATCGACCACTAGGAATGTTACAACCTTGGCGATCTATTGTGGGTAGTCGCCTACCACTACGAACAATGTGATTGCACTTAAGGGGAATACCCTTGTTCCTCCAAAACCGACGAGAGGAGCATTCGTTGGGATCAACCGTTCCCTGCCGATTCCCATCTGCTGGAATGCCGGATAATATAGGATATCTACTAAGCTTCCATTATCGACCAACACCCTGTGCATGTTGTAATCTTCTATCCATATGCTAACGACTAGCGCATCGTCGTGCGGGTGGTGAAGACGTCTTGCATCCTCCTCCGAGAATCTGATTATGGGGCTTTATTTCCATGCTATCTTTGGCACAAAGCCTGTTAGCTGAACATTCTGGACCATCCTAAGGTAAGTCTTTCGAGCTTTTTTGGATGATCCAATGACTGTCGTTCCTCCCATGATCATTCTTATGACCCCTATAGAGGGTCTCGGTTGTTCATTATCCCGTCGGGGGTTCTGCTCCTGAGAGGGTTGATCCGCTCTCTCCTTTCTGATGAACCTCTGCAACTTTCCTTGTTTAATAAGGGCTTCAATCTGTTATTTCAAGTTGTAACAGTCGCCGTGTCATGACCGTGGTCTCGATGGAAGCGGCAATACTTATCCTTCGAGCGTTTGTTAGGATCTCCCTTCAGCTTCCCGGGGTAAGTCAGGGCTTTCTCGTCTTTAATCTGCATTAGAACTTGATCTACCGGGGCCGTTAGTGGGGTGAAGCTTGTAAACCTTCCCCCCGAGGGCTTGGGGCGACGTTCGTCCCATTGGTCTCCCGTTCGGGCCTTCTTGCGCCTTTGGTCTTGTCAGGTATCATCCTGCCTTTCCCTTTTTCTAGGTTTCTCCTCCCGGGCTGACAGCGCGTCTTCAGCGTTCATGTACTTGGTGACCCTATAAAGCACTTCTGACATGGTCTTCAGATCATTTTTGTATAAGGAAAACAAAAACTTACCCTTTCGTAGCCCATTTGTGAAGTGCTTGCTCACTCCCAAGTGCAGAAGATCGTAGCAATATAATTCTCGAAGTACCGAGGTCGAACCACAAGGAGCAGGATCGATTCAAAGACAATATAATTAAACAACAATTTGGGTGAAGAAGAAAAGTACTTTTGTTAGGTGATTGTTAACA
>JAOWBE010016988.1:0-10153 GCA_028566155.1 Quercus phellos | reverse complement strand
AAAAAAAAACAAAAGCCCCCTCTCGTTGTCCATTTCAAGTGGTTGAGAATTTAGTTTCTAAGAAATATTCTAAGAACACAACTTTTGTAATATAACTATGATGTAATGCATTGTGAATGGTGCAAAAAAGTGGTGAGCTCATGTGTAAGTAATTGTTAACCAGTCACAATCGACTACTTAAGCAAGTTTTTATTTTTTATTTTTTAGATAATCAACTACTTCAACAAGTTGTAACAAAAGTTGCGACAAATTGTATGATCCTGAAAGAAATGATTTTCTAAATCTAAAAATGTACAAATTGTCATGACGATTAAAATTTTAAACAAAGCTATAGTCCATATATTTTTGAATTTGTAAAATTTAATATGAACCATGAAATATATGAAATGGATATGATTTGAAATGAAGATCTCTCTCTCTCTCTCTCTCTCTCCTACAAATCAAAAGTGTAACTATGAAGATCCGACGAAAATCTTGTTTATGAGATTAACTTAATTCAACCGATCGATCCGATCCAATTTTTAAAACCATGATAACATCCGAGTTTTTACTTTTTATTAAATAAAATAAAATTACAAAATACCAATCACTCACCCATACCCTAGTGTAGCTAGAATGCTATTTTGCACAATTTTACATATATTTTATTTTATTTTTGATGTGGGTGATTTTCTGGGTTGGCTGGGCATAATTTTACCCTTGTGGCTGAGGGAAATACTCTTAATATTTTCCCCAACTCAAACCCAAACATGGAGAATAGTATTGATACTTTCCCCAATTGAAACCCAAGCCCAAATTTATTGCTTCTCTGCACTGTCCTCTAACGATAGGCAATGGAAGATATCTTCTCTTTGATTGATTCTTATGGCTGGAGAAATACCAAAAGTGATGCAAAAAAGAAAGTGTGATAGGTTCTAGATATCGTTCTAATCTAACGAAACACTTAAATCCATAAGGGATCCTTAAATGCACAAACAGGAATTCTAGAATCTACAATAATGAAGATAAACCTCTTTGAAAATATTATCAATAATCTGAACTCCAAATTTTCATTTTACTTGTTGAAGGTCTTTTTAAAGGCTCCACAAAACTTATTTTTCAAGTAAAACAATTCCTAAACATACTCAAATTGATTCAGTACAATAATTGGATTATATTTTGACTAACAAACCCTAAAAACACCTAAAATCGAGGGAAAATAAATCCTATACACAAAAGAAAATTAAAACTCATATATTCTTATATCACACCCCTCTTCTTGAATGAAACTCAGCGTCGAGTTCTTGTTGAAAACTGAATCTATCCACTCCAAATAAATAGATAATTCGAGTACTTTTTCATCTTCAAATCTTGCTTAAAATAATTCCCCACAATTTGCATAACCCAAAATTTCTTCTTGCACTCTTCAATTGAATAATTTGCAATATCAACCAATAAAAGATTAGTGAATACATTAAGCTTTACAACTCCAAGAAAATTAATAGCTTGTACTTTCTCTTCAACAAATCAATTGAATCTTATGAATTGTGAGTTATGGTCTTACCATCCATAGTATTCCCAAAAAAAATTCATCTCATGATTTTCAGCATTTTCCTCAATCAACTTGATCTTCTTCTCTATAACCTCTTCAAGCTTTAATTCCTCTGCTTGTTGTAAGACTCGATATTTTTTCATTATTTCTAGATTTTCTTGATAATTTGTCCCTATGTTGTTGATCACCAATGTTATATCCTCTTTTAATGGTTAAATGTAGACTTCATCAATAGAATTTAGAGAAATGATATGTCTACAATATTTTTACAATAAATCCTAAGTGTTAGGTTGTTACTAATTGTTATTATTGAGACAAAAAAGTAATCTTAATGTTAGTTTCAAATTTGAACTAATAACAACTAACCACTTGTGATTTGTTGTAAAAATATTGTAAACGTAGCATCTCTCTAGAATTTATAGAGTAACTATTTGTTTTGGCAATAATCTTATTTTGTATAGGACAATATTTCATCATAATCAAAAAGGAAGAAAAAGTTCAATTACAAGCATATTTTTCTCATATTTTTCCACGAACGTATTTTGTCTTTAACTCGTTAGAGTCTATAAAATTTATTTTGTTCCTACCAATTTAAGGCAAACTTTAATTAACAACACACAAATTTGAGTTAGCTTTGGCTCATAATGTATTGAATTTATCTTTATTTTAATAAAGTTATCAGTCTTATCATAAAAAATTAAATTAAATTAAATTTTAAAAAAAAATTAAAAAAAAAAAAATCTTCCAAGGGGCAGCACAGTTGGCTATAGATCGTGCCCGGTGAAGCAAGCTTAGTAATTCGGATTTTTCATTGAGCTCATAGATAAAAAGTCAATCATAAAAGCAAATATCTTGTATGATTGATGGCTGTTCTTAAATCTTCTTGTCCTATTTATAGTGTAACACCCCCCACCCCCTATGCCTCCTCTCCTTGTCCATTTCAAGTGGTTGAGAATTTATTTTCTAAGAAATATTCTGAGGGCACAACTTTTGTGATATAACTATGATGTAATGCATTGTGAGTGATGCAGAAAAATAATGAGTTCATGTGTAAGTAATTGTTAACCACATACAGTCGACCACTTAAACAAGTTTTTATTTTTTATTTTTTTTTTTGGATAATCGACCATTTCAAGAAGTTGTAATAAAAGTTGTGACAAATTGTCTGATCCTAAAAGAAATGATTTTCTAAATCTAAAAATGTACAAATTGCCACATCGACTAAAATTTTAAACAACGCAATAGTCCATATATCTTTGAATTTGTAAAATTTAATATGAACCATGAAATATATGGAATGGATATGATTTGAAATGAAGATCTCTCTCTCTCTCTCTCCCCTACAAATCAAAAGTGTTACTGTGAAGATCTGATGAAAATCTTGTTTATGAGATTAACTCAATTCAACCAATCGATCTTTTCCAATTTTTAGAACCGTGATGACATCTTAGATTTTACTTTTTATTAAATAAAAAAAAATTGCAAAATAAATCACTCACTCATACCCTAGTGTAGCAAGAATGCTATTTTGCACAATTTTACTCTTTTTTTTATTATTTATTTTTATTTTTTATTTTTTATGTGGGTGATTTTATGGGTTGGTTGGGCAAAACTTTACCCTTATGCTTGATGGAAATACTCTTAGTGTATGTTTGGATTGCGTTTTAGGCCTTTAGTTTTGCGTTTGCGTTTCATTTCTGTGAGTCTCGTGCACTGTTCACAAGACCTACAAGTAGGGAATTTGGCAAAATCAACTTTAAAACTGAGTCCAACGGCACTATTCACACATTTAAAAATTATTTTGTTACAGTATTTTCAGTTTTCAGCAATAAATAGTATCCAAACAAACTCTTAATTTTTTTCCCAATTCAAATCCAAACCTGGAGAACAATTGATACTTTCCCCAATTCAAACCCAAGCACAAATTTATTGCTTCTCTGCTTCGTCCTCTAACGGTAGGCAATGGAAGAAATCTTCTCTTTGATTGTTATATATGGCTAGAGAAACTGAGAAGCTCATCAATGCATCCACAAAAGTCGGAAATTCATCAATGCAGCCACAAAAGTAGACGTATTTAGAAATAAAGGCATCAACATAGCTTAGAGTAATGCTATTATGTACATACACACTAAAAAAATTGACAACTGTTTTTTATACTTGTTGAGTTTGCAAGTTTGTTCTCATCTATATTCTAGACCTACTACTACTACTAATATCACTTTTCCAGATGCCATTAATAATTTGACACATCAGTGGGTTTCAGATTTTTTGTCAAAACTTTTGTGTCTCCAGGCTTTCTCTAAATCTTAACTGCTACTGCATTAATAAAGGAAACCAACACAGAAGCATAAAACTTGAAAGCTCAAAAAGGAACCTCAGCAACTACCATGAAGAAGCAGTAGGTTCTCTGACATCTTCCCTAAATTCCCTTAGGCGGCCAAACCAGAGAAAGGGCTCAAAACTCGGAAACAAAAAGTGATGCAAAACAGAAAGTGTGATAGGCTCTAGATCTCATTCTAATCTAACGAAACACTTAAATCCATAAGGGATCCTTAAATCCACAAACAAGAACTCTAGAATCTACAATAAAGAAGATAAACCTCTTCGGAAATATTATTGATAATCTGAACTCTTAATTTTCATTTTACTTATTGAAGGTCTTTTTAATTAAAGGCTCCACAAAACTTATTTTTCAAATAAAAATATTCCTAAACATACTCAAATTGATTCAGTACTATAATTGGATTCTATTTTGACTAACAAACCCTAAAAACACCTAAAATCGAGGGAAAATAAATCCTATACACAAAAAAAAAAATTAAATCTCATATATTCTTATATCACACCCCTCTTCTTGAATGAAACTCAGCCTCGAGTTCTTGTTGAAAACTGAATCTGTCCACTCCAAATAAATAGATAATTCGAGTCCTTTATCATCTTCAAATCTTGCTTAAAGTAATTCCCCACAATTTGCATAACCCAAAATTTCTTCTTGCACTCTTCAATTGAATAATTTGCAATGTCAACCAATAAAAGATTAGACAATACATTAAGCTTTACAACTCCAAGAAAATTAATAGGTTGTACCGAGTCTTCAACCAATCAATTGAATCTTATGAATTGTGAGTTATGGTCTTACCATCCATAGTATTCCCAAAATAAATTCTTCTCATGAATTTCAGCATTTTCCTCAATCAACCTGATCTTCTTCTCTATAACCTCTTCAAGCTTTAATTCCTCTGCTTGTTGTAAGACTTGATATTTTTTCATTATTTCTAGATTTTCTTGATAATTTGTCTCTATGTTGTTGATCACCAATGTTATATCCTCCTTTAATGGTTAAATGTAGGGCTCATCAATATAATTTATAGAGTAACTATTTTTTTTTTTTTTTGGCAATAATCTTATTTTGTAGAGGACAATATTGCATCATAATAAAAAGGGAAAAAAAAATCAATTACAAGCATATTTTTCTCATTTTTGCCAATGAACGTATTTTGTCTTTAGCTCGTTAGATTCTATAAAATTTATCTTGTTCCTACCAATCTAAGGCAAACTTTAATTAACAACACCCAACTTATCTTATAAGAGATGCCCATGGAAAATGTGAATAATATTGTGTACCATAGGTGGTCACACACTTCATTTTTGTACTTATGATTGTGACTTCACATGTAATTATACTAGCCTCTATAACTACTAGCTTCCCTGTTCACCGTTGTAGGCTAAATCCAAACTCTAATATAAGCAAGCTGGCTTTATTTTGTACTAATCCCTCATGATCAATGCATATTTTCTTTTAAGAGAGAACCTTTGGTTAGGAGCTGGCATAAAGAGCCTTCTTTATGCCACCAATAAATGAATGGCACGTCATATTTCTATTGAAAAACCAATACACTCTAGCGCATGCAATTATAACTCAATTAAACCAACATCATCAAACACATAAAACACCTGAAGAACTAAACAGCTCCAACGCCTAAACCCTTTCCAATTCCTCCTCTCCTCATACCACCAAAACTCCACCCCGCCACTGGAGCCACCGCACACGTCGGTGAAGAGTTGGCGCCGCTGCACCGGAGCTCCACCTCATCGGTCAAGGTTTGTTCTTTTAGGATTTGTGTTTATTGTTTAATTAGTCATTTCCCCAAACTTTGGGTTTCGAAATTTTGATGGTTTTGGGTTATTTTTTGGATATCAATATGTTCATATTGGTATGGGTTTTTGTTGATTTGGTATGGATTTTGTTGTTTTTGGTATTTTCATGGTATTGATTGCACTAAGTTCAAACATAAAATAAAATATAAAAAAAAAAAACTGATTGTGGTTTTTTTATTTTATTTTTTGTTCCCATCTAGCCTGGGTTCTTATGATTTTTATTTCGGCTCAAAATCATGATTCTTGTGTGCTTCCTTTTTGAGTTATGAATTTTTTTTAGGCTTTCTATGTATTTGGATCCCCTATATAGTCTGTTGTTCTTTTGAAAGGATTCATTTAGTTAGTTGAAATGTGGATGACAAGTTGACAACATCAAATGGCGAATATCTGTTCTATTACTTCATTTTCTAAATCTTTTAGTAAATGGTGCCAACTTTAGCTCGTGGTTCAATCTTTTTTCTGTCACTAGTATTAATTTTGTTGTGGACAGCTTATCTATCCATCTATTTACACCCATATGAATGATGTTTGAACTAATGCTTCCTTATAAATTCATAATAGGCTTTGGGTGCTAAATCAAAAACAGAAAAAATATGGGTGAGAAACTGTTGAACTGATCAGTGTACAAATGGTTTTTCTTTTCACATGTTGAATAGCTACATTGTTGTCTTTCACTGTAATTGCCTCTTGAATTCATAAGGTGTCAGCTCATCACTATAATTATTCCTAGTTACTTTTTTTTTTTTAATAATTCAATAGTTGGGGGAGAGAAATTTCAACCTATGAAGCATGAGTGTGTTTCCGAATTCAGGTACAAGTGCGAGTGCGGGACTCAGCAATTTTTGTAAAAGTAGGGTGCGAGTGCGGTGATAAAAAAATTATTAAAAATATTTTTATATAGTGAATTTAATATTTTATATATATAAAAAAATCAAATTAAGGGTAGAATTTATTATTAAAAAACAATTATTTATGATTTGATACTTTCCCACCTACTTAATTTATATTCTTTTGTTATATACCTTTATTCTTCTTCCAACCATTTTTTTGTGTCTTCTCATCTTCTTCTTCCTTCTTTTTTTTTTTCCCCTCTCACAAGGCCACATGAAGTAGAAGAATGGTGGCTAGCTACCCATTTCGGCTTGTTTCGATGGCCGTTTCAGTCGAAATTGGACCTATTCTGCAGTTTTGGCTCCCGTTTACGCCAGAATTGGGCTAAATCAACCAGTTTCAGCTTGAATCGACATGAATCGGGCCGAATTGGATTGGAAAAAAAAAAGGGTGATTCAACGCATCGAACGCTGAACACTACGTGGGGACGAGTCTAATGTGGGTGCAGCGACCCTGGAGCCGCACCCATGATTTCTTGATTTGAACTTTGGACATTACCTTTAGAAATACTAGGAGTTACTAATTGAGTTACAAGGCTCTTGGCTAAATTTATTAGAACTGTTTTTCAACAGATACCTATAATTTATTCATTGTTTCAGATACAACATATCTCTGGCATCTCTAATTCACTATAGAACATTATCATTGTCATTGGCATCTCATAATATGCTCATTGTGTTGTGATCATATAGCACCTTCTCCCACCCCATATATAAGGTTTAGAATGTGAAGTCATGAGTTCATGGGCGTTGTGAAATTCTTTTTCTCACATCTTCTCCTCTACATTAATAGGTCATAGGAATTGCTAGTATCAAAAGGGCAAACATGATTGATTTACTTGGCCTTGAAACATATGATCTTACTGTTTTGGTTGCTCTGGGGGAAATGCAAATGACTACACTAAACAGAAAACCTTTACAAGATGCTGTGGTAGATGTATTGTTTTTAAAAGAAATTGGAAAAGTGATGCTATGAATAGAAGCAACCATATACTATTCATGAACTTGTCTTATCATTGTTCTAATTGCGTACAAGCCATTTTGATTTTATTATTTTGTTCTACGGGTGAAATGAATTTGATTTAGGGTGTGCAACACTTGGTTTTTGTTATATCTACATATAATGATTCCAATCTATATCATTTATTGTCTACAAGTGAATTTTTTCTGTAGTTCAGAGAACAGTTGTGCTGTCATGATCATGGAGCTTGCATTTTTGTAGCTTCAAAAGAATGTCATATCGATCTAAACATCAAAACTTTAGTGAGAGGAGTAGCTGTTTTTTTATTTTAACAATATTGGAGGGGTCCTCTCTCAATCCCTTGAGCTGAAAAAATCTTAGAGCCTAGCCAATGCCTTTTTTAATATTAAGTCTATATCTCTGTCCATGCATGTATGGAAAAAAAAAAAAGGATTGGTTGAGATTTTCTTGATTGAAAGTTCATAACTTTCTGGTTGAAGAATATAGAACTTTGTATCAGGTTTAGATAGAAGTTGTATCCTATATAGCTGTGATTTGTTTGGATCGTGTGAATCTTTGAATTCTCATTTGTTTACAAAAATAAAAGTAAATGAAGAGTTTGATCTTTATATTCTAAAATTTTTTGCTATATTTCTTCCTTCACCTCTCTGAATGTGTGTAATAGAATTTAAACTTTGTAAAGGGTCTACTGTATGATATTCGGATTATGCGAATATTCATAATTGTCACTACTCAAATAAGTTTTCTAATGGGTTTGTAAGCAAACCATCTCCTAAATACAACTAATCAAGATTCTACAAATAACAAAATTGGGGAATTTTGTGAATTTCATTATATGGAGAGAAAAATTTGACCCTCCCCTAAATATGGTTTTTTATTTATAAGGAACGAAGAGTTGCAATAATAATAATAATAAACACATTTGAAAGGTGACTTATACCTTCATTGCCAAAGAAAGTACACATTTGAAAGGTCAATTATGCTAAAACAAACACTCTAAAATGTTGCCAATGCTCTCTTGTTGTTCTACAAAATTTTCTAGTAAACATGTTTTTTTTTTTTTTTAGAATTGTTTCTTAAGCGAATGACCCTTCTTACTCAAGTAAACTCTTCAATAATAGGAAAAAAAAAAAATTTCAACAAGGCCTTTACAAAAAGTTTGCTTGTCCTTTGCTAGAGTGGAACTTAAATTGCTTGAACAAAACTAAATTTTGCTAGAGAAAATTTAAGTCTTGATCAAGTGAGATTTTGAATTTTTCAATTTAATTTTACATTAAAATATTCTCTATTCTTCTAATTACAACCATGTATAACTTCAATGTGGTAAAGGGTAGGAAATGTCTGTCCAGGATAGATTATAGTATTATACAACTCTTTCATATGATTACATAATTAGCATGCATTTGACAATAAACAAACGAAAATACAAAAGTACATCACACTAAATTTATCATGATCCATCCCAACAGATTTGATTACAAGGAAAGAAGTATATTGTTCATAATCAATGACAATGCTTTTTGTGCATCCTATCATCAGTCCTTTCCAACAACACTGAAAGTTCAAATAGTGTAAAATACACTATAAACGTTTAGACCCCCGAAAACAAAATTAGCAATTCAAGCTTCATGACAAACACAGAGTGCGAAAAATGAACACAAGATAAAAACAGAATTGATAAACAATCTAAGTCAATTAAAATCACATCCATAGCAGAAAATAAAAGGCAAAGATGAGGGAAGAGAGATGCAAATACAAAGACAACACAACAATGTGTTATCGAAGAAGAAACTGAAGCCTTTGGCATAAAACCTCTCCGCCGCCCTCCAAACGGTAAATAATCCACTAAAGAATGCAGTTAAGATACATGACCAGCAATAGACCCTCCAAGCCTAATCTACCCAATATACCTAAGCCCTCCAAGCTCTTACTCCAACGAGGTTATGCCGAACCTATTTCTTCTTTAGCTTACTGAATTCTGCTACTTCACCATAGCATCAACCAATATGAATTGGTCCCTTCCTAACTGCTTCCCATACACCAAAAAGCTCTCTCACAGAAATGGAAATGGTGAGATAAGGTTTTGGTAACAAACCTCTCAAGGATTTGGTAATGGAGAGGAAGAAAGTAGAGGAATTTGAAGAGTCTCTTAGGTAAAGATTGTAGATGAGTCAATCTTGTTTTTCTCTAGATTTTCTCTCTCAAAATTCTCTCTGGAAGCTCTCTACATTTCATGGGTATGAGGGGTATTTATATTGAGGTGAGAATGGAATGTGAAGAGTCAGGTTTTACAAAACAGGGCTGACTCGCGGCTTGGCCTTGCATGTTTGTTGCTCTTGGCTGCAGCAATTGTTAGCTGCTCTTGGCTGCAGCAATTGTTGCTCTCTTTACATGTCTGTTGATCAATGAAATTTTTACTCAATTCATTTAAAAATATATATATATATATATATATATGTTCATTAAACCTAGCTTTATCCTACATAAGTTGTAATATGGCTACCATTTTATTCAATGACTTTACTCTTGGTGACAGTTTTGTGTGTCTTCAAATGCTATATCAAGCATAGAAGACTTGAATATTAATCATTT
>JAOWBE010016970.1:0-10153 GCA_028566155.1 Quercus phellos | reverse complement strand
GTAGTAGTGGCAGCCATTGTTGTTGTCTGGTATAAATCTTTTCTATTTGGACAGAACCTAAGACCAAGACCACTTTTAAATTAGACCCAAATTCATTGAACCCACAATTCATTCTCAATGATAAATTTCAAATTTGCAAAGAATATCCCAAACTCTAATCTCAATGCACAAACCCACTGTGAAATAAATCATTAAAAAATCAAACCTTGTTCTTAATATCCCTTATACTTTCAAATACATAATCTCAAAGACCATTGTGATTCAATTCATCTCCTTTCTACTATATAAACTTATCCTATTTGCGAAACCTGAAATTGTCTTAATAAGTTAAATACCAAAACGTTAAGACCAAGTCCAAGTTCAATACCAATCCCACCACCAATAGTCTACTAAATCAGTAAAAATTTCTAACATATGACCTCATATTCACAAATCCACCTCTAAATCAAACCCAAACCCACAATTCAAAAGAAACCAATACCAAACTCTAATCTCAATGCACAAACCCACCACAAAATGAATCATAAAAATTCAAACCCAAAGATCAATTTCCCCTAAAAGTTCAAATACACAATCTCAAAGTCTATTGTGGTTTCATCTTGGTCCAAATTAGAACCTATAAATCCCAAATGGAAACCAAAATGAATTAGAATTTAAAAATCCTTATGAATTTCAAATTTATATCTAGAAGAGAAACTATACCCTAAAATCAAGTTTCTAAGTAGTAGCCACATGAACCCAGATAAAAATTCACAAAATTAAATCCAAGACCTTTTCATTTTGAACATCAAGACTTTTTTTTTTTTTTTTTGATGAATGAACACAAACACTCACGTGCAAATATACATACACTAAAAAAGATCTAATGTTTTATGTTTTGGGGTGTATTGTTTTTTTTACTACCTCTGATTTTGCTTTTAATACACATACATTCACTTTGTGTTAGAAGCTTCCACTGCCCATTTTAGCATTGCCCGAATTCTCATCTACATGCCCTATATGCCTTCTTTTTTTTTTCTTTTTTCTTTTTACTTTTGCTTTTTTATATTTTACAGTTCAAAATTTGTGAACCCAAGAAAGACAACTTGAGGCCCTTATCTTTTGCACTATTTTATTCCCCTTAACTTGTATTCTCACTGAAGTTATCCATTTCACTAATCAACAACATATATTCAACCTCATAGAAATTCAAGCTCTTGTTGGTGTCTTTGCAATTTAATAGGTAATCCGTAATGAATTGGTAGTAAAACCGAACAGCCTACACAACCAAACGATAATATAAATTTATTCTAGCATACCAAAAGATATAACCAAAATAGTTTAGCATAGCCTCTTCTTTTTAATTCTAATTGAAGAAACAATCTAGCTTTATTTACAAAGTAATTTTCCAGCAAAGCAACTCATTACTACCAATTCATATAAATCAAAAGATAATCTATTGGTGGTTTTTCTTCAACATCTGTCAGTATTGAATCTATTCATTTATATGACATTGTAATTTTCTTTAGCTATCTGTCAGTATTGAAGCAAAAGACAGAGCTCCAATTAAAAAGCCCAGCAATCAAAACAATCATCCACACCACAGCAATGCAATTCATTTTTATTTATAATAGAACAAACAATCCAACTTTATTTACAATGGAATTTCCCAGCAAAGCAATTCATTTTTATTTCTAATTAAAGAAACAGTCCAGCTTTATTTACAATGGAATTTCCCAACAAAGCAACTCATTACTACCAATTCATATAAATCAAAAGATAACCTATTGGAAGTTCATTACTACCAATTCATATAAATCAAAAGATAATCTATTGCTAGTTTTCCTATAGCATCTATCAGTATTGAATCTATTGATTTATATAGCATAGTAATTTTCTTCAATTTTTTTTCAATATTGAACCAAAAGACAAAGCTCCAATTAAAAACCCTAGCAATCAAAACAATCATCCACACCACAGCAAAGCAATTCATTTTTATTTTCCTGCAAAGCAACTCACTGAACAATGTTGTATTTCTTTTGTTTAATTCTTTTGGTTTCATAAACTGAAGAAACAATCCAGCTTTAGGTATACTATGGAAGGTGATGATGTGCCTCCTGCATCATAGCATGTGGCCTGAAAGTTGACAGGTATAAATTCTGTGTTGGGAATTTTTCTTTAGGTTTTGTCAGTATTGAATCTATTATAAATAAGGAAATGTCTTTTACATTATATTTTGGTAGTAAAACTGAAAAGCCTACACAATTCATATAATTCAAAATAGAGCAGAAATTCATTATGGATATTCTATTGGTGGGTTTGCTATCAAATCATTACTATGGAAGGTGTTTTGGATGAAAATTGACCCACAATGTTTCGGATGAAAGTTGATAGGTATAAATGCCATGTTGGGAATTTTTAGTATTGAATCTATTAGAAATAAAACAATCCAAACAGCCTACGCAATTCATATAATTCAAAACCGAGTAGCAATTCATTACGGATAATCTATTGGTGGTTTTGCTACCAAACCATTACTACCAATTCATATAAATCAAAAGATAATCTATTGGTGGTATTTCTATAGCATCTGTTAGTATTGAATTTATTGATTTATATGACATTGTAATTTTCTTCAGCTTTTGTTAGAATTGAACCAAAAGATAGAGCTTCAATTAAAAACCACAGCAATCAAACGAATCATCCACACCACAACACGAAAGAGGCAGTAAAGCTTTTGTTAGTAATGAACCAAAAGTTAGAGCTAAAATTAAAAGCCCCAGCAATCAAAATTTCAGCATAACAAACAACCACACCACAACACAAAAGAGGCAGTAACAAAATATAAAAAAGGGAAACAAAAAACATCAAGCAAAAGAATGGAGCACAAAAAGAATTGGGATTTAAAGATACCTCAACTGAATCAGTCAGGTTTTGTTAGAATTTATATATTGTGAGGAGAGGAAGACAAGAAGGAAGGAAGTCAGATAAGTGGCAGTTACTGTGAAACCGTAAAGTAGGAAGATGGGGAGATTTTCATGGTTTCAAATGGTATCAGATTCCTTCCCTTCACAGTTTCAGACTTTCGGGTTTTCCTTAGGTTGAAAGGATGTGAAACCGTAGAGCAGAAGTTCAAACCATTTGTTTTTCCCGAAATGTTGCGTAACTGTAGAGCAGAAAGGTAGGAGAAATTCAAACTGTTTATTTGTCCTTTTCCTTTTGTCACGTTGTGCTTTTCACGCAAAACCCTTTGTGAAACCGGTTTCAAATTTCCTGTTTTTCCTTTTAAGTTGAAAAGCCTTTGGGTTGGGCTTTATGGTCGAATTAAATTGATAAGAAGTGGGGTTTATGGTGGAGATAGGACTGAAATTTATTATAATTTATTATTATTCTGAAATTTATAGATTTATTATGATTCTAAAATTTGTAAAAACTATTTTAAAATTCTAGGACAAAAAAAGAAAAAGAAAAAAAGATGAAAATGACATGGTCGCTGACATGGCACAATGTGAGTACAACAACATTAAACTCTACGCTTCAGTTTTTAGTAATATATAGATGTCTTGCAAAGAGTGGAGCATAAAATTTCCAATTAGCTCTAAGAAAGTATCAATCCATTCGGCTTCCAGTCGTTTCAAAGCCAGTTCTGCATGCTAGGCAAATGGGTCGTATAAAACAAGGACCAGTTCTTCCTGATTGTGAGCCTTTTGATCCAAAGAATCCTAGATCAGAGAATTATCAAGAGCTACAGCAGAAGAGCACGCCTTTCTTTGATGATGTTCCTTCGCTATTAATATGAACTTGTGTCAGTATAATTACATGTGTTACTTTTTGTATAGAAGTGAGGATAATGCATTGAGTGATATTGTAATGGGAATGAGAAGAAAATATGAAATGTACTTGGAAATCATGATAATATCAAATTGTTTTCCCCGAGTAGCTCAACTGGTAGAGCATAACCAAAGCATTGTTAAGGTACAAGTAACAATACCTCGCATTTCTAAATTTTTTCATACATAAAATAAAAAAGACTAAACCATACTTTTACCTTAAAGTTTGATGGTTGTTCTCATTTTGACCCGTTACATTACATAATTTTCATTTAAAACTTTTATGTTTGATTACATTTTTATATTGACCATACTGTCTATTTTTTTTAGTAATCTAGTATGATAATTAAATAGCATTTTAATGTCATCCATTACAACTTGTCACCCATATAAGTAAATTTTTATTAGTAATC
Source organism: Quercus phellos (assembly GCA_028566155.1). Taxonomy (NCBI): domain Eukaryota; kingdom Viridiplantae; phylum Streptophyta; class Magnoliopsida; order Fagales; family Fagaceae; genus Quercus; species Quercus phellos. The sequence continues at coordinate 5,931 of JAOWBE010016970.1, read as the reverse complement.
TAACTGGGAAGTGATTGGTGTTATTCATTTAGACATGTCACTTGTATAACAATACTATGTGTTATTGAATTACAAATGAAATTTGACAACATGGTGAATACAAAAGTGAAATCAAATCATGAACAAATTCTTTTCTGGGATTTTCTCAACCTAGCAAGCTCGTGTTGGGTTGAAAAAACCCAACAACCCTACACATGCCACCCTTAGATCACAACTTTTTTTTTTTTTTTTTGGTATTTGACAAAAGAAAAATTATTAGATATTCTTACATTCATGATAGAGGTGGGGTGCACTAAGTCACTGTACTTCAAAAGTAGCTAATAATTACTTATAAAAAGATATGGCAATTTGACTCATCGGGCTGGTTTTCATGGATTGATGGGTTAGGTTGGGTTATAATTTTATTTTGAGTTTTCGATTGCTTTTTGAACCCATCCAACCATCCAAATATATAAGTTTATTTTATTAACCTTATTTTAATTATTTTAGTGACTCTAAACCCTAATTACTTATAAAAAGATATGGCAAGCTGACTCATTAGGTTGGTTTTTGGGGATTGATGGGTTAGGTTGGGTTATAATTTTATTTTAAGTTTTTGATTGGACTAATTGCTTTTTGAATCCATCCAACTGTCCAGATATATAAGTTTATTTTATCAACCTTATTTTAATTATTTTAGTTGGATTTATTTTGGTATATTTAGAAATTGTTTTGATGAATTTATAAATTTAGAATATAATTTTGGTAAATTATTTTAGTTGTAATAATTTATTAAAAATTATTGAATAATCAATGAAAATCTAATTTTTTTTTAAAAGCATAAAACAAAACAATTCAACATCCTGACCCAACCCACATTGTGTTAGGTTGGTTTCTACTCATGTGTTGGAACTTGGGCTATTGAGTTGAAAAAACCTAACCTAAAACATGCACATCCCTAATTTTAGGGAGAATTCTAGAGCACAATTTTTTTTTTTCCTTTTAGTATATGGAAAAAGAAAAATTAATATACTCTCACATTCATGGTAGAGGAGGAAACACCAAGTTAACGTACTCCGGGGATACCTAATAATTTCTTGTGAAAAAAAAAATATAGAGATGTGAGGTGTCGATACTCTGAAAGTATCTAAAAATTACTCGTAACAAATTTATGGAGATGCAAGGTATTGATGCTCGTACCCTTCTAAAGCTATAAGAATACTCTACCATTTGAGCTACATCCCCTTTAGTAGTAAAAGTATTGAACCCTATATATATAAATTGATATCATAGCGATAAAATTAATAATATGAGCAATTTAATATTTAAAAATGTTATGGAGATGCGAAATATCGATCCTTGTACCCTTCTAAAGCTTTAAGATTACTCTAGCATTTGAGCTACATCATTTTTACTAATAAAAGCATAAAAACCTATATACATAAATTGATATCATAGTGATCAAAATTTATAATTTGAGCAATTTAATGTTTAAAAAAATTATGGAAATGCAAGGTATCGATCCTCGTACCCTTCTAGAATTATAATAAGTATTATTAAATTCATATCGTACCACTGGTTAAATAGTTAAACCCGTGAACCAAAGCATTATCCAAAATGGCTTAGTGTAAAATACTGGATGTTCAATGATTCGATTTCAAATCGTGTAAATCAACGAATTGCATGAGTTAATCTTCTTGACCTGCGGATAAAAGAAAAAATACCATGTGAAATTGTGAAAGAAAACTGAACTGAAATCATTGAACTTTGAAGTCTGAACTGAACTATTGAAGATTGAAAAATAAACTAATAAATACATAAAGTGATAAAGACTAAAGAGATAAAGTAAGAGTTGTGTTGCAGAAAAGTTATTAGTCCATTAGATGAGAGTTGAGAGTTAAGATTGAAGAGATAGTGATGAGATGGAACGAGATAAAGTGAGAGTGAAAAAACTATAGAAGAGACCTATTAATGATAAAGTGTTGAACTTAAAAAAAGAAAAAAAAAAAAAAGAAGAAGAAGGAAGAACTTCTAAACTTCTACAAGAGGTAAAATTTGTCAAACTAAAAATTTAAACGGAATATTTTTTATTATTATAATTTATTAATTTACCTAAATGGAGTATTTTTATTTTATTTTAGTCAATTTTTATAATTTTAAAAAATATATATTATTTAATTAATTAATAAACTTAGGTTGAACCAATGAATCACTAGTTGAACCAATGAAGTAGTAATAAAAGATTCATGGTATGGTTTAGTGGCTTTATAAGAATAGAGGCCTACAAGCAGGGGCGGAGCTGCACTTAGCAATGGGGGGGCCATGGCCCCCCCAAAACTTTTTAAAAACTTCATAACCCCCCCAAAACTTTTTAAAAACTTCATAATGTATGTATATTTTGCAATTGTTTAAAATATTAGACCTTAAATTCAATATTTGGCCCCTCCAAAAAATAAGAGCTAGCCCCTGTAAAAAAGAATTGAACAGCTAATTGTTGGGTTCCAAAAAATAGTTGTTAAGAACAACAAACTATTCACCTTGTAACATAAATAGTTGTTACTTTCAAATTTTTAGTTTTTCCCTCTCTTAATTGGTAAGTTTTGTTTGTTGAGTTCAAATAGTAAGTTTTTAATAAAATAAATTTATCCTAGAGTTGTTTTATTTGGGACTAAGTCTTTTTGTTGTTTTTTTTTTAAGTTTCAAATTGTTTGTCAATACTTAATTTGTAGTCACAAAGCATCAAATGAAAAAAAAACTACACTGAAGATATGTAATGTTAGGGAATGACAATACTTAAAAAGCAATTTTCTCTTGAACACACACACACACACACACATATAATTTTTATATTTAATTTTTAATTTGGGACTAAGTCTTTTATTGTTATTGTTGTTGTTAAGTTTCCAATTGTTTTTCAATGCTTGATCTAGACTAAACATGTTCAATGAAAAAAAAGTTGAGGATAATTTAATGTTAGGGGGTAAAAATATAGCTATGTAAATGTACTAATGAATATGTAATTCGGCCCCCCAAACTAAAAATTCTGACTACATCCTTACGGTACAAGCTGAAAAGGCTAGGCTTGTATTCATGGGTAAGCGGGCCAAGCATTCATTTAGGCATATATAGGACACATGATTTAAATAGTTGTTAACATGCTGTTCATCCCATGACACAGCGGTTTGATAGCTTTTGGTCTTAAGTCTTAACCCATAATAGAACTATTCAAAAAAAAAAAAAAAAATCCATGATAGATATGTGAAATCCCAATGGCAAATTACTTTGGTTTTGAGACTTTTTGGTGCAGTCAACTAGAGCTGATATATTAATTAAAAAAAATTTAGAGGAACTCAGTAACCATGAAAGTAAGGAGTCAGATGGTCCAGAAGATGCATCAGGGAAGCAGAGAATGTTTGGTTTCCTGAGTTGGTGAAAGTCATTAAAGAGACAAAGGATCCCTTTTTGAATTTCATATATGACACTGATCTCTTGGAAAAAAAAATTTAGGCAGCACACCCTACAACTCCTCACGGTGTAAGAAGCACAAACATGTCAGTGTTGGATGCAGCACTTTCAGGCAAAATGCCTTGCAAAGAGTGGAGCATAAAATTTACAAGCTGGGCTGGCCCAAGGCCTAGGCAAGTTAGGCTAGGCCTAAAGCCGCACCCAAAAAAAAAAAAATCCTCTTAGGGAAAAAGGCCCCACTTCCAATGATTAAATGCTCAAATTTTTATAAAATTATATATATATATATATATATGGAAAATGCTAACGAATATCCTTAGGGCATTGGTTAATAATCCATTTAAAGAAAATTTTTATGGGAAAAGAAAAAAAAAACAATTAATATTTTGACAGCTTTTTTCATTTCTCATAAAAGTGGTGTCAAATTCTTTCTAAAATAGATTATTAACCAATGCCTTAAGGGCACCCCTTAGCATGATTCTCTCTCTCTCTCTCTCTCTCTCTCTCTCTATATATATATATATATATATATATATATTTTAAAGGTTGTGCAATTTTCTTATTAATGTTATTAAGGATACTACAAATTTTACTATTGACTTACAAATTGCCATATTACTAATCACAAAAAAGTGATTTAAACATTCATTAGTTAGATTGATGAATTTCATCAATAAGAATCAATGTCACATCATATTGTGAACATTTTATAGTGCTTTAAGCGCATTTTTCCTTTTCATTTCTATTAAGATTCTCAATGTACGAGACCAATAGAACTCTAACTCAATTAAAACTCAAAAATGTTTCAAAAAAATGTTGCAAATTTGTTAAATCATCAATTATAGATTAATATCCTCTAATAATTTGAGACTTTAATTTTTGTAAATTGATATCCTACAAAGGCACACACCAAATAATATCTATCTCGCTCTCTTAAAAACAAAATATAAAATTAAAAATTATATTTTAATTTACTTAACTATGTATCATTGAATATCTAAAATAAAGTATTTTTTTTAATCGTAATATATTTTTATTAATATTTATGGTTCAACTATGATATTCAATTCTCTCTATGAAATTAACATTAGTTTAGTTGGTATTATTCATCAAATTATTATGTATTTAATGTATCAAATTAACCTAGATTTGATTAGTATTAAATAACTTTATTTAATTAATATTTACATATTAAAAGCCCTTCATAAATATTTCTCCTTAGGCCCTAAATAATGTTGGGCCGCCCCTGTTTACAAGCAACACTAATGGTTTTTTTGGATTGAGGGAGAGGAAGGGGGAGTGGAGTGGAGTAGAGTAGAGTAGATTTAGCACAAAATTAGCTTATTTTTAGCCAATTCTACTCTACTCCCCTTCACTCCCCCTCCTTCCTCCCTCCATCCAAACAAGCCATAAGAGAATATCAAACCGCTCGGCTTCCAATGGTTTCCAACTTCCGAACAAGTTTTGCATGCTAGGAGAATGGGTTGCATAAAATAAGGTTTAGTTCTTCCTGAAAGTGAGCCTTTTGATTCAAAGAATTCTAGATCAAAGGATTATCAAGAGGTACAGCAAAAGAACATGCCGTTCTTTGACAATGTTCCTTTACTATTAATATGATGTCCTTCTCTGGTTGCTTGGAATTATAGTGTATCTCTGCAACTACAAAGAGCATAGGGTTACTATCCTTGCAATTCTTTGCTCATCATTTCATAGTTGCTTTAGCTACATCAGGTCTAGCTTTTAGATGCAATTGCCTTGTTTGTATAGTATGATACTGTTTATTGACCAAACAAAAAGCCCTGATTCTGAAGAACATACAATCGATTTTTTCTAAAATGCATTACAATTGAAATAAGTTTCTCACTAAAGTCTCCATGTAAATTCTTCGTTGGCTTCTTTGTCAACAAAATCTTATGGTCTACATGATTAGGCACCAATTCTGATTGTCATCCTACTGATTATTGAATAATGGTGGTGAACCGTATGAAATGGCCTAAATATTTACATACAACTACTTTGATCTTAGTAAAAGGTGCTTTAGATGCACATAGGTCCAAGTTAATGGACAATAAAAATGATTTTGGTTATAGGTTTTCTTAGGATGGTATGTGTATATATATATAAATATATGTGTGTGTGTTAGGACATATGTGAATCATGTTAGGAACATATGTCAATAATTTATGTAATTAGCTAATCCTTTGACAAAACGCATTTTACTTGTAATTGGGTAGATCTAGGATGTGTTTAATGCTTTAAAGAACAAGAGTTCAAGTCTAGTATTGAAGCTATGCAAATCTGTCCAAAAAAACAAGTGAAAAAGTGTTGATTCATTAAAGCTCGACAGCTGCTTCATAGATAGCTATCTATTTAGGTTTAATGAGGCTTGATAGATACTATCTATCGTGGTATCTATCGAGAATTGCGAAAATCCATTTTTCAGATTTGATTTTCAACCCATGCTTATGTATTTGTATAGGGTTTCTT
>JAOWBE010016954.1:0-10155 GCA_028566155.1 Quercus phellos | reverse complement strand
GTAGAAGTCTACTACTACTACTACTAAGAAAGCTGGAAAGGTAACGTGAATTCATTTAATTGGGTTTATTTATTTATTTTTTATTTTTTATTTTTTGTCTTTCGTGTTTTGTGGGGGGGGGGGGGGGGTGCATTTGAAATTTCAGGGGGGGCAGGTGCCCCCCCTCCCTCCGCCCCTGAGTTGAACCATATATGTTGATTAAGCTCATCTTGGAAAGCAAGTGAGAGAACTGTTTTTGGCCTAGAGCTTTGGTAAAGAAATCTACAATCTGGTGCTATGTAGGAACATGAAATGTTTTAATAACTCGATCTTCAATTTTTTCTCGAATGAAATGGCAGTCTATCTCAATATGCTTCATACGTTCATGATACATAGGATTGGCAGCAATATAAAGAGCTGCTTTACTATCACAATAGAGAAAGGCAGGTTGAGTGTGATTTAAACCAAAGGTTTTAAACAAAGCAATTAGCCAAACCACCTCACTAATGACTGTTGCCATTGAACTATACTCTGACTCAGTAGAGGATCTTGACACTACCTACTGCTTTTTACTCTTCCAAGAAATTAGTGAATCTCCTAAAAACATACAAAACCCTGTGATTGACCTTCTAGTGTCAGGGTAGGCTGCCCAATCAGCATTACAGTAGCACTTCAATTGCAATTTTGATCTTGCAGACAAAAACAACCCTTTACCAGGTGTTTTCTTCGAATATTTGAGGATTTTGTAGGCAGCTTGAAGATGAGGTACTTTAGGTGAGCTCATGAATTGACTTAATTTGTGGACTGAATAGCAAATGTCAAGCCTAGTCAATGTCAAATAGAGAAGTCTCCCTATTAACCTTCTATACAATGAAGCATCAGGGACTGCATCACCAACTGAATTGCTAAACTTGGTTAATTGGTCCATAGGAATACTTGCTGACTTACAAGCTAACATACCAACATCAGATAGCAACTCAAGGGTGTACTTTCTCTGACATAAGGAGATTCCATGTGAAGTTCATGCTACCTCGAGACCTAGGAAATACTTCAAAGTCCCCAAATCTTTGAGCTTGAACTTGCTATGTAGAAAGTGCTTAAACACATTCACAGCATCCACATCATTACTAGCAATAAGAATATCATTAACATAAACAAGTATGATGATCATAGAACCTCCCTTAATCCTGGTAAAGACAGAATAGTCTACCTTGGATTGAACAAAACCTTGATCCACAATTGTAGAAGACAACTTTGCAAACAATTGTTTGCTTGCCTGTTTAAGCCCATAAAGAGACTTTGTAAGTCTACAAACCTCCCCCTTGTTGCCAAACCCAGGTGGAGGAAGCATGTAAACCTCCTCATGTAGGTCCCCATGCAAGAAAGCATTGTTGACATCCAATTGAGTGAGATGCCAATCATGAATAGCAGCTAGTGCCAAAAGAGTTCTAGTAGTAACAAACTTGACCACAAGAGAAAAAATCTCATAAAAGTCTATCCCTCAGTTTGTGTAAAACCGTTTGCCACTAAATGAGCCTTATACCTCTCTATAGAACCATCACCTTTAACTTGATTTTATAAACCCATTTACATCCAATTGGCACCTTACTAGGAGGAAGCTTGCACATAACCCATGTATGGTTGGCTTGAAGTGCATCAATTTCAGCTTTCATGGCATCAAGCCATTTAGGATCAAGCAAAGCTTGAGCATAAGAATCAGGTTCCTTAGCAATAGTTAAAGCAAGGGCAAAGGATTTATGGGAAGAAAAAAGTTTGGCATAGGAAAGAGTTGAAGCAAGAGGATAAAGAATACCTATATCACCAGAAGTAGCAGTGAAATCATCTAATTGAGGAAGTGAAACTGTGGCAGACACATGTGCAAAAGCCAGGTTGTAATGATAGTCTTGAAGATAACTAGGAGTTTTTCTAACTCTAGTAGACTGCCTAATAGGTTGAACAACAGAAGAAACATCACAAGACAGATTAGAAGAGTCAGAATCTTGGTGAACAAGGTCAAGAAACTCATCAGGAGGAACAACTAGATCTAATGTTAAAGAAGGAGTGAACTCTACAGTAGGAAAAGAAAGACTAGAATATGGTATGACAGGTTGAGTAGGAAACATGGAAGGGTAGGAAGAAAAAGACACTGGTTTAGAGTGGGACAACCAATGTTTAAAATGAAAAATGGTTTCTTTGAAGACAACATCTCTAAAGATAAAACAAGTTTTAGTAGCCAAATCATAGACCTTATAACCTTTAGTACCAAAAGGATAACCAAGGAACATACAAGGCTTAGCCGTGGCATCAAACTTAGTCCTATCTCTAGATAGTGTTGAAACAAAACACAAACAACCAAAAATCCTTAAATGACCATAAGAAGGAGCATGTCCTAAAAGTTTCTTATAAGGAGTGATATTCTGGAGGAGTGGACTAGGTGTTTTATTTATCAAATAAGTGGTAGTGAGAACACAATCACCCCAAAACTTGAGAGGTAAATTGGCTTGAAACCTCAATGCTCTAGCCATAGTAAAGAGGTGTTGGTGTTTTCTCTTAACAACTGAATTTTGTTGAGGTGTTTCAACACAAGACAATTGGTGCATAATCCCTTTAGATGCATAAAAGGAATTTAAAGCAAACTCAGGTCCATTATTTGATCTAATGACCTTAATAGGAAGATTAAACTGAGTAAGAATGAGATTATAAAAGGATTGAATCAGAGATGAAGCTTCTGACTTATATTTCATCAGAAAAACACAAGTGCACCTACTATAGTCATCTACCAAGGTGAGAAAATACCTAGAACCATTAAGGGATGGTGTGGAATAAGGACCCTAGATATCAACATGTATTAAATCAAAACATGCAGATGAGTGAGAAACGGAAGTAGGAAATGATAATCTTCTTTGCTTAGCTAATGGACAGATAGAACAATCAAAAATTTTATTATTGCAAGAAATGATAGTTGGTATAGCAGATTGCAACAAATCAAGTCTCTTAGCAAATGGATAACCTAATCTACAATGCCATAGACTAGTTGTATCAACAGAAGGCACATTACAAGAATTAAGAGCTATTACAGATGGAAAAGAAGATGAAAGTTTGGAAAGAGCATATGAAATACATGATGGCAAACTATCTGGCAAGCTGCTTTGCAATGTGTATAGTCCACCTTGATTTCTACCCAACCCAATCATCTTCCAAAGCTGTAAGTCCTGAATGAAATAGTATTGTGAAAGGAAAATGCAACAACAAGAAGGATGTTGGGTTAGTTTACAAACGAAAATCAGATTAAAAGAAAAGCTAGGTATGCAAAGCACATTATGAAGAATTAAGGTAGAGGATAATTGCACAGTTCCAATGTGTGTGACTTTAGCCATATCACCATTGGGAAGCCTAATAGAAATTTGTACTACGGAAGTAATTGAGGTGAAAAATGCTAAAGAATGAATCATATGATCAGTGGCTCCATTGTCAAGGATCCAATTAGTGGACTAAATATGAGAAGTATTGATGGATGAAGAAAAAACTGAGTAGTCAAGGGAAAGAGTAGACCAGTACCTGATATCTCATGCCCTTAAAGATCAAATGAAGGCTAAGTGATGATGTTTGCAACTTGATGGGTATCTGCAGCTCCCTCAGAAGGTCCTTGAGTACCAAAATGACATTTGGAGTTCAATAAACCAAGTAACTGCTGATATTCTGACTTAGTAAGGCTAACACCTTCACTTGCATCATCTTCAGAAGCAATAACATTGTTGGCAAATGGTGGTAAAGTAGTTGAAGCTTGACCTTAGGCAGACTTGAACTTGTAGCCAGGAGGGTACCCGTGCAACTTGTAGCACTTGTCAACCACATGACCCATAGCACCACAGTGAGTACATTGTGGCCAGCCTTTCTTAGCATTCTTAACATTCTTTGTTGCTAAAACTGAAGCTGAAGCATCTGCAGTTTCAATCTGTATCTTCTTGGCAACACCTACCTTCCTTTGCTTCTCATCTTGAAGTATAAGAGAGAAAACTTTGCTCAAGGGAGGCACAGGATCCATAAGAAGAATCTGTCCTCTAACAGTAGCATAAGTCTCATTCAACCCCATCAAAAAAGACATTGTACAGTCCTCTACTTGATGACCATAGGTACAGGTCCTAAAATTGGTGAATTCTTCCCAAAGTCCCTTAAACTTTGTGTAATATGCATTGATGGATAAATTCTCTTGAGTCAAAGCACTAATCTCCTTTCTTAGCTCAAAAATTCTAGGTCTATTGCCTTGCCCATACCTATGCTACAAGTCAATCCATACATCTTTGGCAGCCTTGAAATACACAATACTTGGTTGTAAATCCTTAGAAACAAAATTAAACAACCAAGCTAAGACTGTGCTGTTACACTTACACCAGGCTGTGTAATAAGGATGATCAACAAATTGAGGCTTCGGAATAGAGCCATCAATGAACCCTAGTTTGGTCTTGGCATCCAAAGAGATTAAAATAATCCTACTCCAAGTGTTATAATTCTCCTCAGTAAGAGGTTGAACAACCAATGAAACACCAGGATTATCACCACTAGATAGGAAATATGGACTGGAGGAATTTTCCCAAGACTGGGCAATACGAGTAGTTGCACTAGATGTACTTTCAGTCATACTTGGTACAATGGTGAAGATACAGAATCCCAAACAAGAATTAATGAAAGGAAAAACCAGAATTTACTTTCTAGAGTGTTCTTCAAAGAACAAGCAATGAAAGCAACCAAAATCAAATCAAGATTCAATTTACAATCTTGATGAAATCACAACAGAGAACTACAAATTAGGAATTGAAACCCTAAAACTGGAAAGAAATCAAATCAAGATTTAATTTGCAATCTTGATGAACTCACTACAAATTGGGAATTGAAACCCTAAAATTGGAAAGAAACCAAATTCCAATTATGAAGAAGAGAATCTAGATTTCAATGTGCCAAAGAAATCAAGATGATGAACTTGTGCAAGAATCAATCAGAAACACAATGAAGAAAATTTCTAATCGATCTGAAAGAAGCACTAAGAAATCGAAAGAAAGGAAGAAAAAAAAAATTGAACTAGGAAGAGTAAAAGAACACCAGACATGAATGATTCTCTGAGCTAGTTCCGCTCTGATACCATATTGAAATCAAATGCAAGCTCAAAGGTTCAGCAATGGCAGAAGTGAAGAGAGAATGAACATTACAGAGAGAATGAGCTTGAGAAAATGATTCCGTATATCTATAATTATCTGCTTTGTTCCATATATATGGGAGTAGAGGAATGGTAAGCTACACACTACATAACAAAAAAACTAACCTGCTATCCAATCTAATCAAGACAAATGGCACTACTATGTAACTAACTCATAAACCTACTCTTATGTACAAACAATATGTCATTCTGTACACCTAATACAAAACACTTATTACACAATAAGTAGCTTAAGCAAAAACTAAACACTTGCATTGGTTTATCAATCTGTGCTGATCAACTGTACTTCAATCTATCTTTAGTTTCTAATAGTTCCCTCATCTAAAGAATCATCTAAACGGCTCCTTATTGGTAAAATCTTGTCAAAAAAATCCTTCCCTAAGGCTTTGGTTAAGGAAATTCTGGTTAAAGCATGGAACCCTATAAATGATTGTGAAGTTACTCTAGTGGACAAGAATGTTTTTGTGTTTAGTTTTAATCATGAGGCAAATGTCAAACGTGCTTGGGATAGAAGACCATGGCTAATAAAGGGGGAACATCTAATTCTAAAACCATTCAGTCTAGACCAGAGTGTTGCTGAAGTAGATTTTTCGACCACAGAGTTTTCAATTCAAGTCCATAATCTTCCTCTTGATAGACAGAGCATGGAGAACCTCCTTAAAATAGGAAGTATAGCCGGTCATGCGTTGGAAACAAATTTTATTGGTTCTAGTGAAGGAGTTTGGAGGAGATATATCCGAGTTAAGGTAGAAGTTGCTGTTAATTGTCCGCTTGCTCTTGGTTTTCCCTTGGAAAGAGATCATCCCCCTGAGCTATGGATTCCTTTCAAATATGAAAAACTTGGGAATTTTTGTTTTGGCTGTGGTCTTTTAGGACACGATTAGAGAGATTGCCAAGATAAGGGTGCTCAATTGTTCATACAGGAAGGCGTAACTGGCTTCTCTGGTAGATGGCTTCGAGCTGACAATGATGAATTTTAGCCTAGAAGGAAACTTGAAAGCCAGGTCGAATTAGAGAATGAAGAGAGCCATGGGGTCAAGGATTCAAACACTAGGAAGGCTTCTAGTTGGATCCAAGAAAATCTAGAATCATGGAATGCCATGATAGCAAGGGAGGAACAAGGCAGCAAAGATCATCATGTTCTTATTTTGAAAATTCCTATTTTTCCAACCAATAACAAAGATCAGTGGGCATGGACTTACACAAGCTCTAGGGAGTTGTCAGTTAAGTCGGCTTATTAGAGCTGCAGGGAATCTATGTAGCATAATATTGACCCCTTTTGGAATTGTATTTGGAAAGCTAAACTCCATGAGAGGCACAAAATGATGATTTGGAGGATTGCTACAAGTTGCTTGCCTACCAAAGATAAGCTTAGCAGGTTTGTTGATATTGGTGATGCTTATTGTCCCCTCTGTAGGTTGGAAACTAAAACCTCCCTTCATCTTTTTGCTCTTTGTCCAATAGCTAAGGTAGTTTGGTTTAGTAGTAAATGGGGGTTGAGAATGGATTCTTTTGGATTCTCTTCGGAAGTGGATTTCATTCAATTTTTGAGTTCACCCCCATTTACCAACCAACTTAGTTAGAAGAATGATCTCTTGTTATTTGGGGCCATTCTTTGTGATGGAATTTGGAAGTTGAGAAATCAAGTGATTTTTGAAGACCATCCCTTGAGATGTGATGAACTAATAGCTAGACCGGTTGCTACTGCATCTGTAAATATCACTCATCCTTTGCTGCCTTGGTCCCCTCCAAGGCGTTTATCTATTAAAATTAATGTTGATGCAGCTATTGGTCCAAATTATTCATCCAAATTATTCATCCTTAGCCTTGGCGGCTAGAGACTGGAGAGGGGATTTAGTTTTTTCTTGCTCTCAAAAAGCAAAAACCACCTTCCCTCTATAGGCAGAGGCTGAAACTATGAGATGGGCTATCTATTTGGCTGCAGTGAATGTTATTATTGAGACAGATTCTAAGATTTATCATGATGCTATTCATGAGCTGATTTTGCCCCCGCCTTAGAGAATTGCTTCAATCTTAGCGGACATGCAGTCTCTTCTTGTAACTTATTCTAATGTGTCTGTCTTTTGGGTTCCTAGGCTAGCTAATATGGCAACTCACTCCCTAGCTAAGTGGTCTCTAGCTTGTAATTTTTTTGGTTCTTTTGATTGGGGTAGCTGTCCTCTTTGTTTTGCTTCAGTAATTAAGAAGGAAAGGCTAAGCTAGCCTTTGTTTATTTTTTGTTTCTCTATTCAATAAAATCTTTCTTTTCCATAAAAAAAAAAAATAAATAAATAAATAAAGGCGGGTAGACCAAATCACATCCCACTATATAGGTTCCACCCAGAGGCAAAGATGCAAGTAAAAGATGCAAAAAGTAGCACTCTGGTGTTGCGAGAAAGGGATCACACTGGTTGCAAAAGAGTTGTTAGAAAGTGAAAGTTCAAAATGTGTATAAAACACCCTTGAACGTCTAGACTCCTAATTTACAAATTACCAGTTCAAGCTTATTATCAAACAATTAATGTGTGAAATGTGAACATAAGCATATAACAGAATTGATAAACAATCTAAATCAAATAAAATCACATCCACAACAGAAATTAAATGGCAAAGATTAAGGGAAGAGAGATGCAAACACAAGGACAACACAACGATGTGTTATCAAAGAGGAAACCGAAGTCCTCGGTGTAAAACCTCTCCGCTGCCCTCCAAGCGGTAAATAATCCATTAAAGAATGTAGTTAGGATACATGAACAGCAGAAGACCCTCCAAGCTTAATCTACCCAGTGTACCTAAATCTTCCAAGCTCCTACTATAACGAGGTTATGCCAAACTTATTTCTTCTTTAGCTTACCGAATTCCGCTATAGCCCATAGTATCTACCAATGTGAAATTGGTTCCTTCTTAACTACTTCCCAAATCACCAAACAGCCTTCTCACAGATATGAGTATGGTGAAAAAAGGTTTTGGTAATGTACCTCTCAAGGATTTAACAATGGAGAAGAAGAGAGTAGAGGAATTTGAAGAGTCTCTATGTGAAGATTGTGGATGAATCAATCTTGTTTTTCTCTAGGGTTTCTCTCTCAAAAATCTCTCTAGAAACTCTCTACATTTCGTGGATATAAAGGGTATTTATACTGGGGTGAAAAAGGAATATGAAGAGTCAGGTTTTTCAAAACAAAGCTGGTTTGTGGCTTGGACTCACGGCTTGACTGAGTACGCAAGTTCCAGCTGTGAGGTAACTGAACGGTCAGTCCATACTTTTTGTCGTATAGTGCTCTAACTAGCATGACGCTTCAACTTCTGGCATGCTTGGCACGTGTGCAACTTCTGGCGGCTTGCAAGTCGCAAGCCACTCGCGAGTTCCTGTTTCTTTGTACAATCTTAAGCATTTCTTCACATTCTCTCACACACTACCCTTACATGATTCCCACCTAACTACAGGATTACTAATTGCTAAAATACAAGTAAATTTGATATGGAATAAAACCAACAAGATGGTTGATAAAATTCAACCTTACAAAAAGGAATCATTTGGTGGTAAGAGAGAAGAAGAAGACTAGGGAATAGTTTAGGTGCTACGAGTCCTACGGTAAGAATACCGTAAGAAATAAACAAGAAGAAACATTAAGGGGATACAAAAGGAATACCAAACACACGCATAAATACAATTAGAAAACCCTGAATTTTCAGCGAAGACTGCTAATATGCCACAAATATAGGTTAAGAGCATGAACGTAATGATAAATTTAGTTACAACGAGAAGAAGTCGTCTTGGGTAATTGACATTCATCGATTTTGGGATATATGGGGCTAAGAAGTGGATAAAAATAGCGGAAGCTGAGAAACCAAAAGCCAGAGAATCAGGGGCGGAGCCACATAGTGGCTTGGGGGGGCCGTGGCCCCTGCAAAATTTTTTTTTTTCCCATTAGACTATGAAGAAAAAAAAAAAAAGGCCCCCCCAACATTCCACAGCTGGCCCCCCCACCCATTTCTCACAAATTCTCCCAGCCCCTAATCAAAAATTAGAAACACCATCAAATTAAAAAAAAAAAAAATTTATCTGTTCTACTTTCAAGCAAAAAAAAAAAAAAAAAACCCAAAAAAAATTTGAACTAAAATCTGAAAAAAAAATATACATATATAACAAAACCAAGCCCATCCATGGCATGCCAAGCCCACGGCAAGCCCATTACAGGTAGCTCGCTCACGGGCCACAGCAAGCCCATTCTCAACCAAAAAAAAAAATACAGAGTCAGAAATTAAACCCAATCAACCCATCACGTCGCTGGCGCCTGGCATCACGTCGCGTCGTCGCTGGCTGGCAGAGAGATCAATCCCAATACAAAAGCAAACCAAACAGGCAAACACAGAACTCAGCAAACCAAACACAAAGCACAGAGGTGTTTATCAAAAAAAAAAAAAAATCCCCAATACACAAACCAAAATCAAACCCAGTAAACCACTTACCCACGGACGGTCACGTCGCCGCCGTCGTCGCCGTAGTGAGATTGTCGTCGTTGTCGTCGTTCGCCTGGTCGCCCCTCATCGTAGATCGGAGATCGGAGAACGGAGAACGTAGATCGGTGTTCGCTGCTCGGTGCTCCCTCCGGCCCTCCGTCAAGGTATTTCGATCCTTTTTCTCTCTGACTATTTCTCAGTCTCTAGCTCTTTAATCTTTATCTCAGTCTTTCTCTCGGTGTTCTCCACTTCTCCTTCTTGCAGATTGACATCGTAGAGCCTCTGCGCCTCTGCGTTTGCTCCGGTGAGCGGTGCTGTAACGGCTGTTGCCTCCTCCGGCAGTCCGGCTCTCCGTCAAGCTCAAGGACTCAAGGTTTCTCTCTACCTCTCTCTCACTTTCTCCCTCTTTTATCTCACTGAATGATTAGTAAGGAATAAAATGAAACTTATAAATGAAACTCACTAAGTCACTAACTTAGCATATTTTTTTCTTTTTTTTTTTT
>JAOWBE010016921.1:0-10157 GCA_028566155.1 Quercus phellos | reverse complement strand
AGAATTTTTATTAAATGACGTAGCCTCGCGAAGGATAGCTTCAGGTCCAGGCTGGGAGTCCTTAAATGTAAAGTGTTTTGTTTTGTTTGTTAGCACGTACTAACCTGACACCTAGGACAAAGAAAAAAAAGAAAAAAAGAAAATCATCGTTACACCCATCCCTTTAAACAGCTAATGTGTCAATTGGTTTGCCAGATATTCATGCAGAAATGACGTAGCCTCGCGAAAGATAGCTTCAGGTCTAGGCTGGGAGTCCTTAAATGATTTATAAATTGATACTTAAAGGGTCGATTTATAAATCGATACTTATAGGGTCGATTTATAAATCTAGTCTTTTTTGGTACATGTTACGTGAAAAAAAGTCACATAAAATATAATTAGACCATAAAAATCAAAAAAATGTCACATCAGATATGATCATCATAGTGCTTTTAGTCTGGCAATAAGAGGAGTTTAAGAACTTTTAGATTGTGCATGAGTGCCAAAACTCCATCATGTGAAACTCTTTGATGCTATGATCTTTAATTTGACTTTGGCCTTGTAATGTGAATTCTTTTAAGTACCCTCCGCTATGTAATGGAAGCAATGAGAAAATGGGGAAGGATATTCCTTGATATATCTTGATGAATTTATCTTCAAGTAGATCATTTTCACTTCCCTTACTCTTCTCAAGATTCAAATGGAGCCTAAAGGAAAATGCAAATGTTGAAATTCTACTGCTTATTAAAAAAAAAAAAAAAAGAAGAACAAGAAGAAGAAGAAGGTATAACTCTTATCTAAGTTACTAACTTGAACCCACCTTTATTTATATATATATATATATATATATACACACACACACACATTAGCCTTGTCAAATATGCTTCGCGCATGCGATGAGGCTTTTTTTGTGTTTAGTGTCATAATCATTAACCATCTGCCAATATAAAATAAAAGGTACCAGAGTTGACTATAATTCAAATTGTTATAGTCTTTCAAAACAAACTCTCTAGCCACCCAAATCTAGCAATATCCAAACAAAATATGGCTCACTAATCCAATTTGATAATACCACAAACATTGCTTTCTATACACTTCACGTTCTATTGAGTCAATCAATTATCTCTTATTAGCTAAAATCAAAGAATTACATTTCTAGCGTCAAAACTTATTCCTCAAAATATTAAACAATCTTTCAAGTCCATAGAAAAGAAATTGAGGACCTCAAACTTCTAAATAACAGAACATGTCTCAAAAGCATTTAAGGACTACCTCACACATAAATTAGGCTATGGTAGTCCACGTAGGTCAACCCTAACAAGAACAATGATCCAAAAATGAGTCAGTGCTTAACATTAGAATCCAAGGAAATCCACCGATATATTGCTGAATGCTTTAAACACCCTCAGAATTCATATCATAACATATAATATAATGTGAACTACAACCACCACAAATTGATTTGCCCTCCATATAAACTAAAATCAAGGAGTCATAGCTCTAACATCAAACCTTAACCCCTAAATAATGTTTTGCAATTTCTAGTTTACTAAAAATGATCAAGCATTCCAAATTTTGGATAGGACATATAGTAAACTATCATTCAGTAGTTAGAACTATAAGAATCCATACAGATCAAACCTAGAGCTTTGATACCATTAAAATTGTCACGCCCTGAACCCAACCATAGAGATAAGCACGTGACAACGGCCGCATGCTTATAAAGTAATCACCCTACAAGTATGTAAGATCTTCTTAAAACTAAAAATTTTCCCTAAAAAATTTCATCAAATAAATTCAAAATACCTCAAAATTTTCTTTATGATCTCCAATAATTTAAAAGTAACAAATCCAAACCATATGTACATAATGCAAATTGGTCAAAAGATATAAGACTATTACAAGGCCATTTAATTCCAAAATAACTAAGCTTCTTTCCCTGCTCACAACACAACATCAAAACTCCCAAAACTTGCTATTCTTCACAAAAGGAACTTTTTGTTAACAATTCTTTTAAAATCCTTAAATATCACCTAAAACAATTTTGCAGGTACCATTTACTCAATAATCACATAATTTAAGAAAAACTTATAGTGATACCCGGCCCAAAAAGAAACTATTAAAAATATCCATCTTATATATTTCGAACTATCATTAATTTATCTATATAACTTCTGTCTACTCGCTAAAAGCCTAACAATAATCCCTTGTTTCTTACACCAAACTCAACATAGTCATAATATTTTTGTTTCTTTACCTTCTATCACAAATAGTTCCCTTGGAATAAAACCTATAGAACACACTATACTTATTGCCATATAGGGTCTACACATGTGTTTTTCTTTTCTTTTCTTTATTCTGCCACCATTAGTTCTCCTGATATGAGGACAAACTAAGTACTATATCATACAAAAATCAAAGCACCAGGACATTTACGAATACCCCACACCATTCTTTTTTTTTTTTTAAAAGCATGTGAGTCTATGTCAGACCTCAAAGCATGCCTAGACTACTAGGCTTCTGAATATCATCAAGTCTAGTACTTAGGTCACTATTCTTTAAAGAAAAATTGTGCAGAAACTTCAAACAAATCTTAACCCAACATAAAAATCTGCGGTTTCTATCGTAGTTAATGCAATAAAAGTCTTAGAAAAGATCAGATTTTCGAGATAGGAACAGTTGCTTAGGGGTGTTTGGTACCTGTACTTAAAAACAGAAAATTACTGTTTGAAAATATGTATAAAAATACGTGTGAATAAAAAAGTGTGTCGAAATAAGTGTAAATTGTTGTTTGAAAACATGTACCAAACACCCCCTTATCATCCAAAATAGCAAAGATATAAATCTAAATCCTTCTTCTTCCTTTGCAGCATAAAACTCATTGGATATTTAGATAGTTTTACTACCGGGCAAAAATACCCATATAAAAAATATTATAATTTAGTATAAAATTTAGATTTGACAAAATATGAGATTTTTTAGGCTATTACCTCAAGTGTGTCATCAATCTTTCTCTACTTGTACAAACTCAGAAGTCCTCCTTCAAAAATATTTATCGTTATATTCTAACTTAATTAGCTTATACATAGTTAGGGTTTCAACCTAGTTTTCTAAAATCTCCCTCAGTAATATTCATTATAAAATTGAGTCCACAAAAGATTTACTTAAATACCCTTCCTTTTAATCTTTTTTTCTTTCTCGAGTATTACAATTTATTTAAATAATATGATACACATTGCCCACTTACTTCGTTGATAGTACTATGAGAGACTGTGCCCCTGGACCATTTGAATTCATTGTTTAGACCAAACACACGTAAGTGAGTGAAGTCATGTCAATGTCTCTCATAACGGAGGTGCGATTCATTATACATTTCCCCTAAGATTAAATGTTTTACAATGAATTCGCCATTTATTTAATTCTTGGAAAAATAAGAAACCAAAATTGAAAAATTAATCATTTTATTTATTGAAAATATTGTACATCAATTTTGAATATATCTAGATTTACATATATGGTTTTGATCCTAAATACAATCTAGGAAAACTTAATGGTTTTGTTTTCTAGTTACATTATAAGAATCGAAAACTACATGGATAAGAACTAATCTGGAACCCTTCATCTAAGTTTATTGACTAGGTTACAAGATAAGAAGGTGTTAGGCACCCACCTTCGCAATGAAATTGGTCTTTTAGACTATGATAACCAATGATCAAATGTGTGTGATCATTGCTTGGTGTTAGGGAAGACTACTTGCTTGAATGTGTGTGATCAAATGTGTGTGAATGTGATAAACCCTAAGTCCATTTATTCATCTTCACATTTCGATTAAAAAATAAATTCTAGTGAATGTGTATGAATGGTGACATCCTAGATTCAAGCATTTGAGAAAATTATGAAATTAATATGTTTTTCATATTTCATATATCAATTTAATATCAAAGCTAGTGTTATACGTGAACATGTAAAAAACAACCAAGAATAAGCGAAGAACATATACGAACAACATTCTAGCATATTCAAGGAAACTAAATAGCCAACTTTGATCCTAAATTTTTATCATAATAACATTAAAAAAAAATTCAAGTTTATGGACAAGATAACACCTACACACAATATCCATACAATGAGAGAAGAGACCTTTTATGGTGGTCCTAAGGAGGAGGGAGTGCTCACTCAATACCTTGGGTATAAGAAAATTTGACCTTTTATCTATTTTCAAAGTTATGTTTTGGTTCCTTATTAAAACTCAGAAAGGTGGGCTAATTAAATTTGGAATTTTGAATTGTAACTATTTTTATTTAATATTTACGTATTTTTTTATTTCACATATTTTGGATTTATATTTGTCAATTCCTTTCTCTACAGAGATGAGGTGGGTTCTTTCTAAAATCCTTGAGAGCTCTTTCTCTCTTTATCAATGGCAAACAAGAAACTAGGGTTTCTTGACTATAAAAGAAGTGGATTATGTGGGCAGAAAGAGAGGGGAGGCACATGCTACTACAGAAGAAGGAACACCAAATGGTAAGACCTTTCTTTTATTCTACACTTTTATTTAATTGCTTTTCTGAAATTTAATAATTTGTTTAATTATTATCATTGAAATTACATTTTTACCCCACCAATAACAACCCGTAACAACCTACCTCATAAGATTTGTTGTGAAAATATTGTGGATATAACATTTCTCTATTTACCATAAAGATTAACATAGATTAAAAAAATATTATAAAAATAGAAAATATTATTTATCTTTGTGACCTCTCTCTAAAAAAAATAAAAATAAAAATAAAAAACATTAACTCCCCACAAAAAAAAAGAAAAAAAAAGAAATAATAGCTTTTACTATTAGTGACACCTAATGATAAAAGTAAAATTAAATCTTCAAATATTAACGATGTCATATACTAGAACAATTATTATGTATGAATCTTCCTATAAATTGTTTCAAACTAGGGACTTAACCAAGGTTTTCAGACTCACACTGTTCAATAAACCAAAAAAATTGAGATGTTCAAAATTTTTAAAGTCAGACCGAGGTTCAACCAAAATTAAACCATGATGACATCATAATTAATTTAATAGTAATAAAATACAAATAAATGTATTAAAATGATAAACATTAACAAAATTTTACTAAAAATATGTCTTAAAAAATTTAAACAACTTTCAAATGAATTTTCACCATTTTTATATGGTTAGTAGAAAATAATAAAGTATAAACAAGTGTAAAAATTTTGTGTTTAGTAGTCTTTCAAATAAAAAATAGTCTAAATTAAAATAATTTTCAACATAAATGTATAAATTGTATATTCAAATATAAAAAGCATAATTCTTGAACTAGTAATAAAATTATCAAATAGTAATAGATTAAGATGGAGGTAATATGATAAATTGAAAAATTATAATTTAAATAGATAATAAATATAATAAGGAATCCTAGAAGAGAAAAAGCCACTTCTCAATTGATTTTCACCCTTGGATTCTTTTGGCTTCATGTCTACATGCTTTACTCATTAGTTTAAATCTCTTACAATAGAAAAATACACGCAATGAGTATATTTTAGAGAAAACTTGCAAACTCTCATATTTACGTGTAAGTGTGAGAATAAACATAAAATATATGCGATAATGTCTACCACAACTAAGATAAAATTGTACTTTTAAGCTATTGTAAGTAACTCAAACACTCCTAAAAAAGAAATCTCCTACCAAATGTTTTTTTTTTAAGCCCATAATTTTCAATATTTAAACGCTGTAATTTGTTATTTGAACTAACTTACCAAACAAGCCACCTACGTATTTGGAACTACCTTATCAAACAACAATTAATTTGCTAACATCCCACAAAAGGCCAAAGTGTACTTCTTACTAAGATGTGGTTATGAAATTTCAGCGGGATAATTACAGTAAACCCACCTATGGTTAGGCCCGTTTTCATTTTGCTTACCTGTGGTTCAATCATTTACATTTTTCCCACTTGAGATTTACTCTGTTAAGGATCCATTACCTACCTCTCCATTTGCCATTAAGCAAACACATTTAGATGAAAACAAACATAACCAAAAAAAAAAAAAGTTAGGGTTTTTGATTGCTTAAGAATTAAGGTTTTTGATTGCTTAAGAACTTCTATGAGAACATATGCCCAGAACTTCTATGATATTTATAGTGGTTGACTTAGGTTTGATTTTTCTGGGCATATGTTCTCATAGAAATTCTTAAGCAATCAAAAACCCTAACTTTTTTTTTTTTTGGTTATGTTTGTTTTCGTCTAAAAATGTGTTTGCTTAACGGAAAATGGAGAGGTAGGTAACGGATCCTTAACAGAGCAAATTTCAAGTGGGCAAAGTGTAAATGATTGAACCACGGGTAGGCAAAGTGAAAACGGGCCTAACCATAGGTAGGTTTACTGTAATTATCCCAATTTCAGCATCATGATGTTAATAGCGATCTTTATACAAATGTGTATTGCAATTTTTTTTTCTTTTTTTTGGGGGGGGGGGGGGTAGAAAGGATACTGATATTAAAAAATAAAAATAAATAGTGTCAATCATAAGACCATAACTCTTGTTATTATGTAGGCATGCGGGCCATATTCAAGTACGTGTTTTTGTTGTTGTTGTTGTTGTTTTTGTTTTGTTTTGTTTTTTTTCCTACCATCTGCCACCATTATCATCTTTTGAGATGATAACAACTCCAAATACAAGCTAGGCACATGGCCTTACAAAAAAACAGCTATTTTTTTTTTTTTTACACTATAATTTATGGTTTGTCAGATTTCATTAACTTCCTATTCACCCCTACCAAAACCAATAAACAAAATATCTATATATAAAAAGAGCCAATGGTCTGCAATCTCAGACTTGATTACCAATCTTTTCTCTCTGTACTCTCGTAGTATCCCTCTATCCTTTCCCTATCTCTAAGCTTGTCTCTTTATCCCGCCACCAGACTTCCTCATTAGCAACATCCTCTCCTTTATCATTTTCCACACCTTTTCCACTATCATCATAACCCATCCTCTCATCTTAAACTCAGCCTTCTTACCTAGTCCAACCCATGAAGGTCTCTGACCTCGTCGCTCGAACCAAAGATATATCCTGTCAAGACACCAGATTAGAGCTCCTTCCAAGACAAACTCTTACCAAAAATACCAGCCTTATACTCCTAGCTAAGCTTCTCACTACCAAATCGATCAACCTCAACATTGTCAAACAAATCACCTTTAAGGCCTAGAAACCTTCTTTTCCTCTAGATGTCAAAGGTTTGAGCAAAGACGTTTTCATGTTTACTTTTCAACACAAGGTAGATATGAATAGAGCCTACCAATAGAGACAATGGTCAATTAGGGGTGGCCACCTCATCCTAAAGAAATGGCTTCCAGACCTAAAATGGCAAGAGATTGATTTTTCAACATCCCTAGTCTAGCCATAAGTCCACAATCTCCCTCTTCTCTAGAGGACGAAAGAAAACCTCCTCAAAATAGGCTAAAAAATTGGAGAAGTTGTCGAAGTAGATTTCATGGTGACAACGAAGGTACCTGGAAGAAATTCATCAGGATAAGAGTCGAGGTCCCCATTACCAAACCTTTCATCCCCGATTTTTTTCCTACCTTGCCAAAACAAGAACGATCTTTGGATAGGAATAAAATATGAGAAACTGGGAGCCGTTTGTTACAACTGTGGCAAGATTGGACACGAGCTAAAAGAATGCCACTTGGAAACTTTCCAACTACTTGGAATTTCAGAAACTCCCTTTAATGCTTTAGGTCATTGGCTTAGAGCAGAGAATGAGAATAGTCCTCAAGGGCTCGAATCGAGCCACACAACTACCTCTGTCTCCTCCTAGCAACACCACACTCAAAGTGCAACGCCACCGAGAGATCCTACCACCTCAGACACCACTCACGAGCCTGCAACGAATAGTGCAGCTACAATAGGTGAGCTGGACATCCTTCCTCCAAAACTGAAATGTTATCCTTAAGTCATGAGACGTCACCACCAAAATCTATCATTAGAGATTTATATATCATTTCACCGGTCCAAGTCAAATGGACCCCCAACAACCTCATTTCCAGTGCAAGCCCATCACCATTTCTAGAAGAGCTACCCCCACATCCCGTTCCATCAACCCAAGAGCCCACATGCCCAAGCCCAAGCCCAAGTTCTCAAACACAAGAGAATCCATTCACAATCAAACCTCGATATACCATCACAGTGCTTAGACTCACTTTCCTACTTTTGCTCCGCCGAACTAGCTCTAATCTCCCACCTACCTCATTCTCACTCCTCGGCATCCACCTCCCTAAAAAGAAAAGTATCAAAGCAAGAGTGCAAACATCTCGTAAAGTGGCTTAGGAAGGCGGTCTCAAGGTTAGAGTCGGTGTATTTTGACCCAAACATAGTGACTTTAATCCCTAAATCAAAATTGGAGCATTTCATCATTCAACAAAGGCTCAAAAGAGGTACATCAGACACTATAAATGAATCTCTTATCTCATAGCATGCACCTAATATTCTTGCATCTCTTAATGGGCAATCCCCTGTTTTCTTTGCATCTTTTGCACCTTCTTATTCTGACTCTACGACCGAGGAGGTGGGCCTTATCATACCCCCAACCTTGCCATGAAAATCCTCGGCTGGAACTATCGGG
The DNA here is from genome assembly GCA_028566155.1 of Quercus phellos. Classification (NCBI taxonomy): domain Eukaryota; kingdom Viridiplantae; phylum Streptophyta; class Magnoliopsida; order Fagales; family Fagaceae; genus Quercus; species Quercus phellos. The sequence continues at coordinate 1,526 of JAOWBE010016921.1, read as the reverse complement.
GCATCTGCAACGCCTCGATAGTTAGAGCCCTTAAGGCTCAAATAAAAGGCACTAGGCTTGATATTTTATTTTTATTTGAAACAAAAGCTAAAGTAGTTTGTATGGAGTCTGTTAAAATCTCCTTGAAGTTTGATCATTTTGTGGTTGTCGAAGCAAAGGGCAAGGCTGGTGCTCTATGCATGTTGTGGAAATAGGGCATTTCAGCAAGTAAGGTAACATTTGAGGAAAACCTGATTGCGTTCAAAATTTTAAATGCTATCTATGAATGGTTGTTTGTTGGTTCTACAGCCCCTTGTACTACTCAAAGAAGAAGAAAGCGTGGGAGAGTTTAATTGGCCTACTCGAATCCTTTCAAGGCCCATGGGTCTGTATAGGTGATTTCAACTACACTCTTAACGAGGATGAAAAAAAAGGAAGCAGAAGGGGCAACACCTTGGAGACCAATCATCTCAAGGATCTCATGTTCTAATTTAGAGCCATTGATCTAGGGTACTCGGGAAGCAATTTTACATGGGCAAAAGGAAATTAGGGCAACATTGCTATCAAAAGAAGACTAGATAGGGGCATTGCAAATATCTCTTGGATACTTGCTTATCCGAAAGCAGCGATATCCCACCTCGAAGCCATTAATCAGACCACACTCCCATTTTCTTGGATACTAATCCCAATGAAGGGTTTGCCCATAGACCTTTCAGGTTCAAAGCTGCTTGGCTAAGAGATGACTTATGTGTCCCAATGATAGAAAATTCTTGGAACATAGAAGCCTCGGGCTCTGAGTTCATAAAGCTATACAAGAAACAAGCCTCAATTAATAAGTTTTCGGCCGATGTCAAGACATAATCAATACTCTCCTTGCCAAAATCAAACAGGTTCAATCACAACAACCTTCCTAGGAGAATGAAGCTCTCGAAACCTCTCTTTAATCTGAACTAGCAGAATTGCTATTCCGAAGTGAGATTTTATGGCGACAAAAATCCAGGGAAATTTGGCTAAAGCTAAAAACTCAAAATTCTTCCACCTCTCTACCATCTTCCATAGAAGGAGAAACAATATTGACACAATCAAGATAGAGGATGGTTCATGGATCTCTAAATCCAAACTCATCAGGCAGTTTTTCCTTGAGAATTTCAAACAGCAATTCAAGGAAGAAGAAGTCCACTTCCCTACCCACCTCGAGTATTTGATTCTCCCCTATGTCACGGAAGATGAAAATGCAAACCTTCTCACTACCCCATCCCCTGAGGAAATCAAGTCCACCTAATTCCACATGTAGGATTTGAAAGCCCCTGGTCTAGATGGCTTCCCCATTTTATTCTACAAGTAGTTGTGGCCCACTATAGGGAAGGATGTGACTAAAGTAGTCATCTCTTTCTTTCGACTCGGCTCCCTACCCAGATAGGTAAATAGGCCATTAATTGTGCTCATCCCCAAAATTACTAACCCTACTATGGTTAATCATTTCAGGCCCATCTCCCTTTGCAATATGGTCTACAAAATTATTTCAAAACTCTTAGTCACCAAGCTCA